>WOVY01011930.1:67500-235158 GCA_013436015.1 Rhipicephalus annulatus
TGGACGCAAATGATGCCGTACATGAATTCCGTGTCATGATTATCATGTTTTGATGTGTCGTTTACGTTCGCTATTTATTCACGTCACGTGACACCAAGTTTAGTATATGTGGAGCTAGTGAAACGGCTGCGATCACGCTATGAGCGTGGTATGTTGTCATGTTTTTACATGACACGCGGGTCAGGATCATCCTGTTTACACCAGTAATATACTTTGGTCATCAATTGACGTTACGTAAAAATCAAATTTGGTATATGTGGAGCTAGCAAAACGGCCGAGAGCGCATCATGAAAGGCTTAAAATACTCCAATGTAGCGTTGACGCGTGCGCACGTTGGGCACAGTGACATTACGTTAGAAAAACGCGAGCACACTATTAGAGTCTGACGCAAGGCACGGCCGGCGCGACCAGCATTCGTCGGCGCGGCCCGACAGCAACCGGTGCGACATGCGACATACTCCATTTCGCGCCGATGCGTAACCCAGACAGCACTGCGTCTCCCTGTTTTCGTTATAGAGGGACGCCGGACGCTCAAACGTGCATGCGTCAAAGAAACGCAGTGCGGCGCGCGCCTGCGAGTATATGGCAGGACCGGCGCCTGGCGTGGCAACGCCGGTGCGACCCGACTACATGAACCCTGGTGAGCACGCACTCCGCGTGTAGCCATGTTCTCACATGACCCGCAATTCATGATTATCATGTTTGCACCAGTCACATACCTTCGTCATCCACTCACGTACTAAATTACCATACGAAATACCAAATGTAATTGGTATATGTTACGCTAGCGAAACGGTCGCAACCGCATCATGAGCATGGCATGTAGTCTTGTTGCTACATGGCACGCATGTCATGATTTTCATGTTAAGGTCTGTCGCTTGTGTTCGCCATGCAGTCAAGCCATACCATACCAGTTTTGCAACATGCCTATATGAATGAAACCACCGTGAGAGCTGCAGCACCATGAAACGTAAATTAGGACATTAATGAGATACATATCATGGTTTTCATGTTATGACTAGTCAAATAAGTTCTTCATACAGTCATACAGTCATGTTATGCCATACCATGTTTGGTGTCGATACCGTTATCGAAACGGCCTGGAGAGCTAAAAGTCATAGGGGGCTAGATTGATAGATAGGCTCAAAGTCGACGAAGTTCGCAAAGAAATGCTTCGCATTCAATACCTGTTAGAAAGTGTGTCTGCCAGAAGACTTAGGGCCCTTCCATGCACTAGCAGCGCAGCCGCAACGCACGTGCCGCTACAACTGCCGTACTCAAGCGGTGGGAGAAAGAGCGTCGCCAATAGGCTTATTTGTCCCCTGCTAGCGCGTGGAAGGGGTCCCAGCACGTGCGTTGCGGATGTGCGGCTAGCGCTTGGATCGGCTCTTAAGGCCATTTTTCACCGTAGCCAATGATGGGCAAGCCATGCGAGCCGGCTGGCGGCTTGCAAGTGTCGTAGCCGCTACACTATGTCAAGGAACTTTGGGCCGATTTTCTTGTATGCTGTGTCAGACGACGTTAAATAATTAGGCCTGAAGCTTTGTAATGGGTTAGAGCGTTTGACGACCCACTCGTTACGCCATTCGGATCGTGTGACGCTTGGTTCTTGTTTTGCTCTTCTGAAACGCTTTCTTGCTCATATAAACGCTGTTTCTTTCCCGACATGAAGCCTGTCTAAGGCTAGTTTGCGTCCAAGCAGCTGCGTGACTCTGTGAGAGAGTTGTGTATCGTAATATAGTTTTCATGTCGTCTGTGTGTGACGTCTAACCAAAAATAAAGTAAAGAAAGGGCGTGGCTCTGTAGTTGGATGCTAGGCTGGCACGCAGGGGATCCCGGGTTCGAACCAAAATGTGTCCTTGGTGTATGTATTAAATAAGTTTTTCTTATTTAGCGCGATTGTGGTTACAGACACCAACAGCGGCAACCAACTACGGCGCACACAACCCATGTGATTTAATATCAAATTTCGCTGCGAAATGAAAGCATTGACTGTAAGAGTGACAATGGTTCGCAAATTTAATGAAATAACAGATATCAAGGCTAACGGAGGGAAGCTCTTAGCTGCAATTGCTGGAATTTGAGTGGCTTCAATCAGGATACACAATGAAAACTTTTCTCGCTTTTCGCCATTTTTCTCTCTAACTCACTCTATCCCGCTGTCTTATCTTTTATTGTATCCCGCCCCTTACGCTGAGCAATAAGAGCACAGGGTCTCAATTGTGCGAGACTTGGCCTGGTGCTCAGCCAGGCCAGATCCGATTTCTGCAGTCGAGGACAATCCATTGAGTGCAGCTGGCCATTGGTGGCCAGTGCGTTACCTTAGAAGCGGGTGTGATACTGTGTGAAGTCGGCTCGCTTAATAGCGTCCAAAGCTTTCCGTTGTCAGTGCGATGCAATCAGGTCATCGTGAACTCAACTTTAACCTCGATATTTTGTTGACAATTGACAGCCATTACAACAATACCATGCTTCATTTCCTGAAAAATATTTTCCTTCCTTCCTTCCTTCCTTCCTTCCTTCCTTCCTCCTCCCTCCCTCCCTCCCTCCCTCCCTCCTCCTTCCTTCCTTCCTTCCTTCCTTCCTTCCTTCCTTCCTTCCTTCCTTCCTTCCTTCCTTCCTTCCTTCTTTCCTTTATTTAGTTATTTTAAATGCGAAGCATTTCTTGGCGAGCATTGGAGACTTTAAGCGGATCTATCTCTCTATCTAGCCGCGTAGAACTTGTAGCTTTCCTGGCCGTTTGGATAATGGTATGGATACCAAACTTGGTATGATATAACATGGCTGTACGACGAACATAACTGAGTAGTCATAACATGAGAACCATGACATGTGTGTCATAAAAGTCGTGATTTTTACATGTCATAGTTTTCCTTCTCTGTGCTGGTTTCATTCACATGACATGTTGCCAAACTGGTATGGTATGACGTGACTGCATAGCGAACACAAGCGACAGACCTTAACATCGAAATCATCACATGCGTGTCATGTAACAACATGACTACGTCCCACACTCATGATGCGTTCGCAGCCGTTTCGCTACCATGACATATGCCGAAATTTTATTATTACGTCACCTGAATGGATGACTAAGGTACGTGACTGGTGCAAACATGATAATCATGAGATGCCTGTCATGTGAGAACATTAATACACGCCACATACACTCCGACGCGCCAATACACCAATACGCGCCAATACACTCCGACATGAGCCGGTGCGCGTGCGCGCCGGTGTTTGTTTTATCGCGTCTCGCCGGCGATGCCATGCCTGGCGCTGATATCCTTTTAGTAGAAATCAGTGGATCTGCCCACAGACCTTCATTGTGGATATGCATGCCATATACTCGCTGGCACGCGCCGCGCTGCATTTATTTATTTATTTATTTATTTATTATACCCTCAGGGCCAGAGGCATTACAGAGGGGAGTGGTACAGAACAAAGGCATAACATGAGGTAGCATGGTTACAAAAACGTTGTGTACATAAAAAGGAAAGGAGAGACAAAACAAATTAGTATTATCGCAACAATGTGGTCACACAAACACAGATTAAACATCAGATATTTCTGCATATACAATATATGCATTGCTTTGATGCAGGCGCGTTTGAGCGCACACGGCGTCCCTCCGTCACGGAGAGAAGTAGACGCGGTGCCGTCTAAGTAACGTCGTTGGTGCGAAAGGCAGCATGTCGCATTTCGCGCCGGTTGCCACCGGGCCACGCCGACGGACGCTGGTCGCGCCGGTCGCGCCTGGTGTCACACTATAGAGTGCTCGTGTTTTGCCAGCGTGGCGTCACTTCCCTCAGCCTGCGCGTGCGTTACCGTTGCTTCGTAGTAAAATGGGCCTTTCATGACCCACTCACCGCCGTTACGCTAGCTCCACATGTACCAATTATGGTATCACGGGAAGTGAATAGACGACGAAGGTAAATGACACGTCAAAACCTGATAATCATAATATGCGTTTCAAAAACATGAATGCATGCTACGCTCATAGCGTTCTCTCGACCATTTCACTTGTTCCACAAATAGCAAATTCGGTATTACGTGACGTGAATGGACGATGAATGTAAATGACACGTCCGAATATGACAGTCATGTTATGAATTTCATGTAAAACTTGACTACACGCTACGCTCATAGCACGCTCACGGCTGTTTCGCTAGCTTCATATATACTAGAGTTGGTATAAGGTGAAGTTAATAGATGACAAAGGCAAATTAAACGTCCAAACAGGATGATCATGACATTGAAGTCATGTACGGCATAATTTACACTCCCCTCTTGACGCTGTGCTGATTTTGAAGTGACCTATCCCCCTTCCTCATTCGTGCTTCGCATATCGTCGATTTTCACCGCACGTGGGATCTACAAATTTTTTCTTTCTTCCTTTTCTCTCTCTCCTTTCGCTCTTTCTTTCTTTCTTTCTTTTTTTCACCACTCCAAGCTATGGTGTGCATTGATTGATATGTGGGGTTTAACGTCCCAAAACCACTATATGATTATGAGAGACGCCGTAGTGGAGGGCTCCGGAAATTTCGACCACCTGGGGTTCTTTAACGTGCACCCAAATCTGAGCACACGGGCCTACAACATTTCCGCCTCCATCGGAAATGCAGCCGCTGCAGCCGGGATTCGAACCCGCGCCCTGCGGATCAGCAGCCGAGTACCTTAGCCACTAGACCACCGCGGCGGGGCTATGGTGTGCATCCAAAGCCTTAAAAATTTCAAAGCCACCGTTTTGCCTTAACTGAATGCGGGGGAGAAAATATTTTCTGCTAACCCGTCTCCCATTCTGCAGGACGCGAGAAGGCTACTCTGAACTTTTCTTTATCCTTTTCGAGACCCTCCTTATAGCAGCGCTTGGCAATTTCAGATGTCTTGCAGCCTCTATTGTTTTGATATTTCATCAACTTCCCTTAAATTTTTTCGCTAGCCTCAACAATAACCATATGCTGTGTCACCACTACGAGTGGTGCTGCTGTTGTCAGGCATTTTGGTTTTTATACTTAGTACTCACATGTACACACGTTCAAGGCACAATGTGGTATTTGCTGTATTGTTTGGTCTCTTTTAAAGACGATAGCCTTTTTTGCGGACCTTCGACGGAAAAAATTGGTCTGTCTGTCTGTCTGTCTGTCTGTCTGTCTGTCTGTCTGTCTGTCTGTCTGTCTGTCTGTTTGTCTGTCTGTCTGTCTTCTGTCTGTCTGTACATTTGTCTGTTTGTCCCCTTTTACCGGCATCGGGTACTTGAAACGACCGACCCCACCCGCAGCGACCACCAATGTTGCTCAAGTTTGAGCGTTCATACTTGTCCAATCGTCTATTAAAAAACAATTATTGCAGATGTCTGGGGCACCATAACAACACGCAAATATTATGCAAATGAATCTTTTACTAGAAAACGCATACATAAGTAATTTTAAGACCGTAGCGCTTACCACGCTGCGCTTACCATAGAACGCTTGCACGGAACGGGGAGTCTTTCCAACGCTCTGCTAAGACGAGATGGTGGTGGCACCTACCCGTCGCCTCGAGTTCTACAGCTTATTACCTCTGGGACGGGCGTGCACGGCCATGCACTTTGTTTTCCAAAATAAACTGCCAGATGGCGCTCATGCCTCACCTGTGACGTGACTTGATGCGCTCGTTCGCCTCCGCTGCACACTCGAGGCACTCTAACACAGCCCCTGCAGAATACCATTCACCGATTTTGTTGCGCAGAACATCAAATAAATGTTTTGTTCACTCTCTCCACACGCAAGACTATCGTCTTTCAACGACATTTGGAGATTACATGCAGGTACGGGGCCAATATTTATGCTCTTTTTTGCTTGCACTCGCAGTCTTCACCTGGCTGATCTGCTTATGCACTAAGAAGATCCAACCGGTAAGCTTTAACTTGTATGCACCATCGTCATTCTTTTAGTTGCTCCCCCCAACCCCCCATTTTTTTAAAACTTAGCTGTCCTTCCGCCGTTCTTTAAGCTTCCCTGCCTAAGCAACCTGTGCTGCTCCTTCGTAGATGGAAATCTGAAAGCCCGCAAGAGTGACAAAAAGAAAAAATCCACGCATCTATACAAAGTGTATCATGGCGAAAGCTGAAGCTCTGGCTGCCATATATATGGATGAGTAACCGTACGTTAGCCGAGTGTTGCCTCATATATTATAAATTGAGTGACATAAAGTGATGTAATGGGTCAAAGTGACACCTGAGTGTCGGCGACAAAGCTTAGTGCCAAGGTCCATAATGAGTACGCTTAAGCAACCGACTAGTATAAAGGGTGTGGGCTTGTAGGCTTTTGATACTGTAACAATTATGATTGATATTAATGTATTGTTCTACCTTTTTTGTGTCACAGATGTGTTTCAATGGCACCGTATACGTTACCCCAGTGTTGCCTCATATACGTATACAATGTAGCCGTGACAACGAACGTCATGAACGGACAAGCCCCACCCTTAATGTGTTTTGCCCCCTACAGAAAAGTTGAAACTTAAGCACGTGCATTGCCCCACCGCGGTGGTCTAGTGGCTAAAGTACTCGGCTGCTGACCCGCAGGTCGCGGGATTGAATCCCGGCTGCGGCGGTTGCATTTCCATTGGAGACGGAAATGTTGTAGGCCCGTGTGCTCAGATTTGGGTGCACGTTAAAGAACCCCAGGTGGTCGAAATTTTCGGAGCCCTCCACTACGGCGTCTCTCATATTCATATGGTGGTTTTGGGACGCTAAACCCCACCTATCAATCAATTATGCACGTGCATTTTGATCATATGGCAACTGTTGTAGTTGTGTACTAAAAAATGTGGGGAGTAGGTGTGCATCTGTATTTACTTTGCAATTTTGTGTCCTGAAATCAAATCGCGGTTTGTCTTGTACATGCCAACAGAGAGTGTATTTGTGTGTAAAAGAAATGCCGCATTATTTATAGTACGGTGTAGTATGAGAGAGCTTTATGCTGTTCTGGTCAGCATGAACAGGCGAGAAAGCTACCGTTAATGTGTTTAGAAAATGTGTTAAATGATTTCAAGTACTGCCTACTCAACTATAGGACAGCAGTGATCTATCCCAAACCCAGTTGCGGGAATGTTGTAGATGTGTTTAGAGTAATTTATTCTCACAAACAGTGAACATCAAATACAATCCAACCGAAGATAACGACGGTACACAACATGCACAGGCGCGCCAAAAATTGTGTTTAGAAAAGAATTGGCAGATCCCACGTACATGCAGTGGAAATCGATGATATCTGAAGGACGAATGAGAAATTTTGATATGTCACTTTAAAATTAGTACAACGTTACGAGGTAGACGTACGTGATGCCGCACATGACTTCCATGTCATGATTATCTCTCTTGGAAGTGTCGCTTACTTTCGTCATCTACTCACGTCACGTGATACCAAGTTTAGCATATGTGGATCTAGTGAAACAGCCGCGAGCACGCTATGAGCGTGCTATGATGTCATGTTTTTATATGACACGCGCGTCAAGATTATCGTGTTTTCACCAGTAATATATACGTGGAGCTAACAAAATTGCCGTGAGCGCATCATGAAGGGCCCAATATACTCCTATGTAGCGTTGGCGCGCGCGCACGCTGGGCATAGCAACGCTACATTAGCAAAACGCGATCACCCTATAGTCTGACGCCAGGCGCGACCCTACGGCAACCGGCGCGAAATGCGACATGCTGCACTTCGCGACGATGCGTTACCAAGACAACACCACGTCTCCCTCTTTTCGTGACAGAGGGACGACGGACGCGTTGAAATGCGCATGCGTGAAAGCAACGCAGCGCTGCGCACGCCTGCGATTATATGTAGGACCGGCGCCTGGCGTAGCAACGCCGGCGTGACGCGACAAAATGAACACCGACGAGCACGCGCACCACGTCACGTCGAAATGCATTGGCGCCTTGACTGTGGCATGTAGTCATGTTCTCACATGACACGCATCTGATGATTATCATGTTTGCACCAGTCACATACCTTCGTCATCCATTGGCCTCACGTAATACCAAGTTTGGCATATGTGAAGCTAGCAAAACAGCCATGAGCGCATCATCAGTATGGCATGTATTCATGTTGTTACATGACACGCATGTCGTGATCATCGATTTTGGATTTGTCGTTTACCTATGTCGTCCGTTCGCGTCGCGTAATGCCGAGTTTCGGTGATGTGAAGCTAGCGAAACGGTCGCGAGAGCATCATGAGCGTAGCATGTAGTAATGTTGTTACATGACATGCATCTCATGTTTATCATGTTTGCAGCAATGTCATATCTTCTTCATTTGTTCACGTCCAGTAATACCGATTTTGGTATAAGTGAAACTAGCGAAACGGCTGCCAGCGCATCATGAGCATGACGTGTAGTCATGTTGGTAGATTACATGCATCTCATGATTATCATGTTTGCACCAGTCACATAATTTCGTCATCCATTCAAGTACTGCAATACCATATTTTGTATATATACGTGGATAAATATGTGACGCTAGCGATACGGCCGCGAGCACATCATGAGCGTGGCATGTAGTAATATTGGTACATGACACTCATATCATGATTTTCATGGTAGGGTCTGTCGTTTGTATTGGCCACGTAATCATAACATACCATACCAGTTTTGCAACATGCCATGTGAACGAAACCACCGCAGGAGCTGCAGGACCATGAAATGTAAGTCATGGCATTCATGACATCATGTCGTGGTTTTCATGTTATGACTAGTCAAATATGTTCTTCATGCAGTCATGTCATGCCATACTAAGTTTGGTATCAATACCACTATCGAAACGGCCAGGAGAGCTAAAAGCCGTAGGCGGCGAGATAGATAGATAGATAGATAGATAGATAGATAGATTGATAGATAGATAGATAGATAGATAGATAGATAGATAGATAGATAGATACGGTCTTAGTCACCGAAGTTCGTCAAGAAATGCTTGGCATTTAAAAGTGGGTAATGATTTAGAGTACAAGGTTCTCTACTATGGGAGAGCTGAAAGCCGTCCCGTGGTGTTTAGCAAAAGCGGTTACGATTTAGAGTACTTAATACTGTACCATGGAAGGGCAGATAGCCGTCCCGCGGAGCCCTCGACACTCAGTGGGGGGAGGGGGGGGGTAGAGAAAGTGGGTAACGATTTAGAGTATGCGTTTGGAGAACATGTTTAACGATTTCGGGTACTTTGTACTCAACTATGGGAGAGCACTGAGCCGTCTCGCTGTTCCCCCCTCGGTGAATAAGTGTCACGCACTAGCTCTGGAGCCACAATAATTAGAGCACAGCTAGTTTATGTCATTCTGAAAGGCCTCCGTGCTAGGTCAAGTTATGATTGCTAGTTGGGCTGCCATTCAAGATTACTTTACGTGTATTAAGCACAGTATGACTTTCAGCAGAAAATAAATTCAGTTCCCCTTATATCTTTTAGGCAAATGTCTATAGCGTAAAAAAATCACTACCATATCCACAAAGTGAATGATGTTAGAGCAGCTCGCTCGGGGATGATAGGGTAACCCGGGAATCCTCTGTACACATCTGCTACCATCATGTATGTATAGACGCGACAACGTTGTTATATATAGATTACATACATAATGTTTAATAGCTTATATTTCAATCAACTGTATTCATTATATATACACAAGACAGCTTTCAACGAGCCCAAAGCGATTAACAGTGAGCCATCTTTCTTTCGTCCTCCCGGGTGGTCACCGAGCCCGAGATACTGCTGCCTTGAACATTACATCTCTATTCTTACAATTCAGCGAAAAATATTCAAGCGTTGCTCAACTTTGGACATTAGAATAACGGAAGTTACGTGCGATAGTCAAATTGTCACATTGCAAAGCGCACTTGGTTTTGACAATACGGACGTCTGTGCTCTAACACGACTGCGGATGTTATGCTAGATACGTTACTCAATGTAGTCTCTAGAAGACGCCAGCTTTCTGGACATTCCTGGAAAGTCCGTGATGTGCCCTAAACTACAGCATTCAACATCTATACACCTCGTAACACTTGCCTCAAAGTACAAAAAAACAGCATATCCACGAGGTGAATGATGACCAGTGGGTCAAAGCGGACGAACGGACGCATGGACGCATGGGCAGACGGATGGACGCTCGGACACACGGGCGGATGCACGAACGGACGGATGGACAGAAGCTTCACCCCACTCATCATTATTCACTCCGTGGATATGCTGTGACACCGTTTTTATTGACAGACAGTGTAATGCAACCGGCTACTACGACAACACGGGATGACACGGGAAGTACGACCTAAGGCGTAAGAAGCTTCGCCCCCCTCCCCCCCCCCAAAAAAAGATCAATGTACGTTCACAATTACGCTTCGCGAACCCAGCATCACGGAATAATACAAAAATAACATTTTAGCTTTTCGCTGCTAGTGCTGGTAGTGCGCAAGTCAGTGGTGGCTTAGTTACGCAGTGAGAAGGAATGTGAGAAAAAACAGTTCTCACATTTGTGTATTTCTTATATACGTCAATGAGTATATGATTTCTACTTATGGTCATTGACAGTCTAACACGGCCATCCTCCTCGTTACGTTATGCTAATTCGAAAAGTGCCACATAGAAAACTTCTCGGTTCATGCGTCGCATATCATTGATTCCTACGGTACGTCGGATTTGTGAATTTTGAAGTCACCAGCGACATCGTGTTGTTCGCGCTGCTTTATATTCTGACGCTTTGTGCCAACGTGCGTCGGACCACATATATGGGATTCCCTGTGGGGCCCCGTGGCCTCCTTGTTATATATGCTCTGATTGCTTTGTCTCTTTCGTAGGAATGTGACGTCTTCCAATACGGGTCTTCGACTACAGTTATGAAGGATGCGCAAACCTCACGCCACCGCAAGGAGGAGTCGCATAATTGCATCACATCTGTGCCTAATGGAGATGTATTGTGCAGGCGTAACTATAGTGTACGGGCTTACGCTGACGGTGTTCATATATTGAAATGACGACGACTGCATGTTCTGTTGCCTTGTCTTTTGTAGGAGTGTTTAAAACCAAATATGAAAGTCAAGTCTTCTGTGTTTTCCTTCTTTTGCGCTGTGTCAAATGAACTCAAGCCAACTAAACCAAAGCCCCTTTTGCTGCTTTTGCTGCTGTATTAAATATATACAGTGTTCTCTGAAGGAGTCACGTGACAAATCGCAAACTTGAGAACCAAAGCATTGCATTATTTCTCGCTATGAAAACATCCGGAAGTATCAAATCACAATTTCTCTTCCTGACACTGAAAAAGAAAAACAAAACAAAAACAAAGTATTCTTTGGTTGTAGCGGTTGTGCTATTTGGCGGGTAAGTGGAAAACCGGCTTTACTACCACCAAGCTATACGGAATTAGTTTCTAGCAAAATAACATTTTGGCTTCTTACCATTAAAAGTGTTCGGCCTTTTCATGTTTGCAGTTAGACAATGCAGGTAAGGGGCCATCGGTATGTGCCATTTAGATGTTCACTTTTGTTTTTTTTGTTTCATATGTACATCTGTGTACATATGAAACAAAAAACACTAGAGCTTCACTTCCTTTTTAGTTCCATCTCCTTCCTTCCACTTCCTTTGTAGGGCCATTTAGATGTTCACTTTTGTTTTTTTTGTTTGCATATGTACATGTGTGTGTGCGACTAGAGCTTCACTTCCTTTGTAGTTCCATCTTCTTCCTTCCACTTCCTTTGTAGGGCCATTTAGATGTTCACTTTTGTTTTTTTTGTTTGCATATGTACATGTGTGTGTGCGGCCAGAGCTTCACTTCCTTTGTAGTTCCATAAGTTTTCATAAGTGATGTTTATAGTCTGTTGATTTTAGACCTATATTGCCTAAGCAACAATGGTCAGTGAGTATATTTTTATGAATCTATCCTCACCATGGTGAGAAAGAGCTTATGATTTGTAAAGTATATGACAATATTATGAATTATGCCTGTTCGCCATAACAAAGTCCAGGCGCGAGTACATTTGTTCTTGCTGTGGCATAATCAACATTGAACATAAACGTGCCACTGAAATAATTATGCACACAGCTGATAACTTGCGCAACGTCAATATCATTAGCGTTCGGGATTACCTACACAATGATTTAAACGTTCAACGGACGAAATGTCAACACGTTCTATAAAAAACAAAGTCATTGACGAGCGATTGGTGGATGAACTATAACGTGGCTCCTCTAAAGTTTCATGGATATTCGCAGCAGCGAGAGGCTCACAGTCGTCGACATTGATATTCTTCCTATTGGACATCAGGACGTATTGTTGTAGGAGTTTTCGGAAGTTGCTTGTCCATGCTGACACATGAGCTATGAGCGAAACGAAGTTGCCAGGAATCAATCTCAGCTGCCCACACATCAGAGACGCATCGGCCACGGCTGGTGATGCTCTTTTAAGTGCAAGGTATACGTACCGTGCCTTTGTTTAGAAAGCATGCAGAAGCTGTCTTGTTATTGATACACCAGTCGATTTTCGGAAGGAGTCATCTGACTGTATCGAAACCATTGTACAGTGTTCTCACTGAAACGTGATTTTGTATAATATGTTCTGAGAACAATTCCGACTAGTGGTACTAGAATTATAACTGTCTGCTCTAAATGCTTCCGATCAGAGCCCACATTTTAGGAAAAGGGATATTTGTTCCTTGTTTTTCTATCGCCCCACTTTGACACACGATAATAATTTATATGTTAATAGGGGCTATTTGAATGTTTCCACAGTGCCTATAAATTCGTATTAGGGCGTTTGTGTCTTAATGTCTATGCGTGCCCATGCGTGCCTTGTGGTCTCCTAACTTCCCTTGTGGCCTGTTAGCGATCTGGTCATCTCCTCCTGTGCTGCTCTAGCAATGGGCAGACGGCCTTCGCAACAGTGCCCTCGAAGTCTGTCGGGCGCTCGTTCGGCGGGCTCGGGCTGTCGCAAAGATTTCCATAAGTGTCCTGGTATAGGAACCTTCCCCTTTTGCTTGAATTTGCATAATAAAGTTTCTCATGCCCACTCCAAGTCGCGAGGTCTCACTTTCCTCGACTACGGAGAACTCCCCCACCGGCCCGCAGTTTTGAAAACTAGAGATCAACCGACGACTTATAATGAAATTACCCAGCATTTTTACTTCGGCAGGAGAGACTTTCTCCTTCCTAACAATATGTTAAATCGAGCGCAGGCTCTGACTCTCAGGCTACTGTAGACGGTTTTGGATCCAAGCCCGGCTTTATTGCATAAAATTTATCTCGACATTTACCCTAATAGCTCTTGCAGGCACTGCAACGAATTCGCTAGTCTAGAACACACGCTCTGGCTTGCACCTCGTTGAGGGGCACGGACTAATTGAATGAAAAAAAGTGGTTATCCGCTATCAAGATCCTCGATGTCGGGGCCAACTGTGGGCTGTCCAGAGGGCCCATGATGAGGCAGGCGGTCGGGCTTGGCCTGACTGTCCCAACGTGGGAGGGGCTCGCTGCGCGTT
This sequence comes from Rhipicephalus annulatus, assembly GCA_013436015.1. NCBI lineage: Eukaryota > Metazoa > Arthropoda > Arachnida > Ixodida > Ixodidae > Rhipicephalus > Rhipicephalus annulatus. The sequence continues at coordinate 80,990 of WOVY01011930.1, forward strand.
GCGTCCTGCACCTCAGGACTTCAAATAAAGTTTCACATCCATCAACCAATCATCATCTCAGCCTTGTCCATAAGGAAGAAAGCCAGGATTGTGTGGAACACCTGGCTCACCATGCTACGGAATGAAAGAAAACACCGTGCTGTGCAAACCACGCGCGAAAATATCATGTAGCAATTGGTATAGTTTTATTTCCTGCGATAACTGAAGCTCCACTTCTGCAGAGCTTGCTAAAGTGAGTCCACGGTCACTCAGTGATTCTCGATCCTAAAATTCCCACTGCTCTATTTATCAAACCGCTGATGACGTCAATATATGAGATAAGAATGTATGATTTTCCCGGTACGATTGGAAACTTCTGAGACAGAATGACTACAAGCGCTGTACCTTTTTCAGTGTTTTGTCGGCTTCTTGCTCCATATTGCAGTTGTCATATGCGTGTCGTCCGACGTAAATTTCGTCAGGTTGTATATCCAGTTGATTTGGAGCGGGATTACCCGAAAAGACACGAACGACCGACAAGCCAGGCACCTAAAGTGGTAAGCGCTTATAAGAAGAATTGCACAGCTATGTTAAGCTGTTGGTGCCTTCACTGAATCATAAGCGATAACATTTTTTTTGCTTTCCTGTCATAGATACAGGTTCCACACGTCGATGTTCTTAAAATATTGCCATTGATGTAAATACTTCTTGTGCCTACATTTACAGCGTTGGTGGCCTAAACAATGTATTGCCTGCCAAATTTCGGCGCCTGAAACGTTGTTTTAATTGCGTAATTTTGGCGGCTGAAACGCACCTGTTCAGTTTCCAAATATCCGGCCTCTATCTTCGTATTTTTTTATTACCAACTATTATTGAACCTGCTTTTATATCACCACGTATCGCTTACAGTTCAATATTAAACGGCTGCATCATTGAGCTGAAGGCATCATCCATTTCTTTAAAGTAAAAGTACAAAATAAACATCCCAAAAAACAACACATGCTCTCACTGTAAAAGAATTTCAGCTGCAGTTGAAGGAATAACCATAATAAAGAACGTGATGGTGCCATTATTTATATCTGCCGGACAACCACCAGCATATTACCGTCTGCACTTGACATCGAAATTGAAATGGTGTTGTAGTATGCAGTTTCTTTACGTACCTTACGCATTGTTCTTTCACGCGTCCTTCAGAATAATCATTCGAATGAGTATAGGTGGAAATGTTTGACGAAATTTTCTTAGGGGGCTGAGTATAGTTTGAAAAGCCATAATAATTATGTTACTTTCGTGAGTGAAAAAGAAGCGCACTGGGCACAATTGTAAGCAAACCTGTTTGTCGGCAACATAAGTGAAGCATGAAAGCGGCGCTGAAAAGGTAACCAATAAGTATCCTCTATTGTTCACCGCCTTTTTTTTATTGAAATAGAAAATAAACAGAGGAGTTTTTGTCACCGTTACTTGGCGACGGCTACCCCTTTCCACTTCATTGGTACAAATAAAGAAAGATATAAAAACAATAGCATATATACCAATATACAGTCCTACATGGGTGAGAGCCAAATTTCTATGGGCAGAACAAACACGTAGACGCCACGCTCACTTTTAACTTTTGTCCGCTCAGTAGTCGTCACAAACTCTTCGTTTTTTCGCCGCCTTATTACTGAGAACACACAACACACACGAGAAAAGTAAAGAAAGTTTTTGCCTAAACAGAGTAACGAAAAGCCATGGTACAAATACTTTGTCAGATCCGTCGATGCCTTCGAGTGAATACATTCTACTGCCATTGTAACTCAATGCCTTTGCCTCAGCTACAGACAAAGACCGTTGTTATTCCTTTGTTCGTCATTTCCCCGCTCCCCATCCTAACATATTCCTTCTGAAAAATGCCCACTCACATTGCGGCTATTCCTGGTAATGGCCACATACGAATCAGGTGCTACAAAGAGCTCTTCCATTGGTGGTGCGCTGCGCTGCGTGCTTGCGCATCACAGGCTGTGTGTGTATGTCATACGGTATGTCTGTTTTTTTTTTCTCGGGGTGTCTGTGTTTGAGGTGTTTCACTTTGGAGAGACTTCCTATCAAAAGAGAAAGTTTTGCTTTGTAGTTTGATCCCTTTCGGCATCTCTAGATCAGCCCTGCGCCATCCGCTCTGGAAAGTTGGACACATATTTCTCTCATTTCGACGTTTTATCGCATGCCCTGTTGTCGCCACTGTGTACGCGCGATTGTCCTGCGTATGTCTACCTCGTCACCCTTTAGGGCCGTTTCACGGCACGCCAGCGACGGTGGCCTCGTTTCACATACAGTAAAAGCGTATCCCTTCTGCGTCATTTCGAGTGTTGTATAGCCGAGCTGCATATAGGAACATACTCAGATGACGAGCGCTCTGAAATGCGCTCCTCCGGCACATTGCACATGAAAGAATCTCTCGGAGTGTCTGTCCCTCTCGTTCCGAACGATGTACCACCGTTGCTATTGCCGTGTACAAGAAAATAATTACCGTAATTTCGCCACTGCCACCTTTTGTGGTTACGGCGTTCGGCTAGTGCCCAAATGTTTGGGGTTTCATTGCAGCCGCGAGGGCCGAATCTCGATGGACGCGCAATGCTAGAGGTGTGTGATCTGCGACGTCCATGCACCTAAAATAACACCAGATTCTACATGTCCTTAACGCTCCTTGATGACCTGGGTCACCATCATATCGTAATTTTGCCCCATAGGACACCAGCGGTTATTAATATTATAATCATCAATATTAAAACATCATTATTATCAATAATATTGTCACTAATAATATTATTGCTAATAATATAATCAACAGTACACTTGCTGCTACAAAAGTGATAAAAGCATGTCATTATTTGCAATGTTAGTCCTTCTGATGGCGCAAAGACGTTGCTGAGAGCATGTTATTAAGGAAACGCAGAACACATGCCTATATAATTAAGATTTAATGCTTACCACACCATAAGAAAAGTGCAAGAAAGTGGTCTCCTTTGCTTTGAGAAAAGCAAGCAGTTTTTCCCGGGTAAACCTTTATGATCGTTACTTTATCGACGTCTGTATACCGTCCCACAGACTGCCGGAGGTGTCGTGTTATTGCATTCTTTTCATTTGTATAGTCTGCTAATATTCCACAAATGTATACGAAAAAAGGTTCACATTCAAATAACTTTTATATACTAGGCGTTTATCATTATTCGCTGATTTAACAATTTAAGATATTTAGACGAGCCGGCGTTAAACTTGCTGATTGAATATCAAATGTGGTGTGAAAGAAGTGTTTCGGAGGTCCCAGAAGACGAAGTGTTAAATGGCGCATGCCGAGTGCGCAGAAGGTTTCGATTTAACTCGAACCTATCAAAGTGTCACCTGCATGAATGATTAAATTATTTCGAATGTCATTGACTGCGTAATGCACGTTTGACGAAAGGGCTCTGGAACGCAAATGAAAGCTCGTTTGGAGTTCACATTGCTAGAGGTTTGCAAAAGTATTCTAAATATCTTTACCCGCCATTTGATTCTTCGCATTCTAATGCATTCCAGTGAACTAGCCTGAGTGCTTGAGAGGAGTCACCCCCAGACAGCAAATGGCGCTACTCCTGATTAATGGTCACTGACGCACAAACCTGTCTTTTCTTGCTGCGTGCACTTCGGTGGGCTCATCTTGCATCGTTTATATTCCGTCGCCCTCATTTAGCTACTCCCAAGACGCGTTTGTCAAAAGTCGTGCAAAAAAAAAAAGAAGTGTTCCGCCGAGTACATTTTATTTTAGGTGTTTTTGATTCATAAGATTCCCCGATGATTAGGATAATGCATATAGTGTGAATTGTGGATGTGGCTTAGTGTTGGGTTCGACGTCTACTGTGTTTGAAGTTTTGCCTATCTGCAGAGGCAGAAATATTACAATCGTTAAATATTATCACAGTAACAGCTGGCACCAGTGTGCTTGCTACACCACACTATGCAATGCAAGCTTCGCGAGCCAAGCGAAACGCCGGCAGCACTGGAGTGCTACGTGCAGCATTCTGTGCAAGTTGGACACCTGAACAAATAGAGGACTGCGTAAAGAACATAGTAAAATGAAATGACAATAATAATGATAACGCATGAAGTGATGATAATGCTGATGTTAATAAAATTTTAATGGCGGTTTTCACAGTGTGAAAATGGTCGTTTCTATTTTATATTTTTTTCTTTCCTATGCTGAACTTTTTAAACACAAATGGTGAGCCGCTTGTGCTCACATCTATTGGAGACATCTTCGAGCGCGAGAACGAACGTCTTAGTCTGCATTATATTTACATTGTATAACTAAATCACACAGTTTATCATGAACTATAAACAACAACAACAACGACAACAACAACAACAACAACAACAACAAAAACAATTAACGCCCCTCCGCCCTTGCCGTGCCAAGCCTGAAGAAAAAGCTGAGCTGAGCAGCCTTTTTTGTTTCTCTTCGGTTTTTCTTTTTCCTGCTCTCTTTTTCGCTGTCCATTTCTTTTTTTCTTTCTCTCTCTCTCTCTCTCTCGCTATATATATATATATATATATATATATATATATGTGTGTGTGTGTGTATTTTTCTCTTTCTCTTTCTTTCTATTCCTGGCTTGTTTCCACTTTTTTTCAATTTTTATTCATGGTTTGGTTCTCGTGGCTTCCTTGCCAATGTAGCAAAGACTTCACTTGATATCATCATCAAGGTGCTCGAATAACAATAGGTAGATGACCGATCTTTGGCGCGAGTACGCGCTCTATATACTTCAGCTGGCTATGCTATATGTGATTACGCCTGTGTTACTCCAAGTGAGAATGACAGGACACGAAAGCACATGACAGAGTGGCTCCCTAAAGTGCAACGCTCTGAAAAATAAACATTGAACTTGCTCCTTCTACGCGAAATGCCGAAGTTCTTTACACCATACAACGCACAATACTGACGGCTTTGCTATATTTTAACAAGCGAAAAATGAATCAGACTGCTGAAATCAGGGAAACAAATGGTCACATCAATATCGGGGAATGCCCCGCGACGGTGGTCTAGTGGCTAAGGTACTCGGCGCTGACTCGCAGGTCAAGGAATCGAATGCTGGCTGCGGGGGCAGCATTTTCGATGGAGGTGAAAATCCTCTAGGCCCGTGCGCTTAGATTTGGCTGCACGCTAAGAAGCCCCTGGTGGTCGAAATTTCCGAAGCCCTCTACTACGGCGTCTCCCACAATCATATGGTGGTTTAGAACATTAAACCCCACATATAAATCAATTGAATCAGCAATCTCGGGGATTTGATGAAGCGATAACAGAAGTAAATATACGCTAGAATGGGCTGACTCCTTCACGAAAATCTGCTCAAGAACATATTGGAGTAACATAGAAGGCGCCTATAATAACGAGAAAACAACCAGAATCTATACAGTGTGTTTCGCAAGCTATAGATCAAGAGAGAGATACATATTTACTGATACAGAAAAGCTGAGAGGTCGGCCTGATTGCATGTTCTAGCCTGCTACTTAGCGTCAGAAAATTGGAGAGGTTGGAAAAGAAAGTAGAGAGAGAATATGTTGATGATGATGAGAAAGGTGGCGATGAAGCAAGACTTTGGATCAATTATATATTCTCTTGTCGAGTTCTGCATCTCTTAAAAACTTCACCAGTGCTTTAAGAATATCGTGCTGATGACAAGGTGGTGGTCTAGCAGAACTTTTTCAGAAATTTGCTGCTTCGTGCATTTCATCAAGACGGTGGCCATCGAATTTCTTTGCGCGATATATTGTGCGCAGACGCACAAGATATGTTTAGTTGTCTCAGGGGTGCCACAGGTCTCACAATTGGGGCTGTCTACACGGCCGATAACGTGTAGGTAACGACACAAGGATGTCATATATACTTTATGCGGCCATGTAACAACGTGCATTATACAGAAAGTAGACCCGGAAAGGGGGCAGTGTGTACATTACAAACACACAGAGGAAAAAGAACAGGCAGTGCACGTCAGTGCATGACACTGCAAAACTTGATAGGTGCCGATGACATGATTCTTCATAGAGGCTTTGAAATTTCTGACTTTCAAAAATAAAAAAAATGAAAATTAAACAACGTTGAAGTGTTTCATTTTCCTGGCCCTGATGTCACATCTAATGTCTTTGCACTACAACGAGCACTGAATAATTCTGGAAAGAAATTCGTAGAGTGGAGGGAATGAATTTCTAACGTCCCCATGTCACGAAATGATGGATGTTTGAGCAACGCGAAATTGGAAACGACAGTTGAGAGTTGCATGAAAGAAGGCGAGGAAACGCCTTGAGCAATATTTATCAGCAAACGCATATACTTAGTTCTTTGGGTTTTTAGTCAGAAAACCCCAATATGATTATGGAAAGTCCCTTTGTGGAGGGCTCTGGAAAGTTCAGCCATCTGGTGTTCTTTAACATGTACCTAAATCTGAGTACACGTATCCGCCCTCCTCGTGTACAGGTCTCTGTGTTTTTATTGCACCATGATTATTTTTAATCCTGAATTAGTTTACTATTACTCTCACTTGGCGTTTGTATGAGCGGGGCATACAGAGCGCATCGTGTGTAGACCTTTGTACGCCTCTTCAATGTATCAGCTCTGCCGTAGCAATATGCGTTTGGCTTTATCTTGCTTCCCGAGCATACAATGGACGTGCTAATGGTCCCTCATTTTCACTTTTTGGTGAAAGTTCTGTGAATCTAACGTGTGCTGTTAATATTAAAGCTAATAAATAAATAAATAAATAAATAAATAAAGGAGGAGGAGGAGGAATAAATGAGGAAGGACAGGGAGGTTAGCCAGTTCTCAGACCGGCTGGCTACCCTGTACTGGGGAAGGGGGTAAGGGGGATAAAAGATGAGAGAAAAGAGACGTTGTAAAAAAAAGAGAGAGAAGGTCATCAGACGATCCACGACGCTGTTTACAGTCTGTCTCTAAGACCACTTGCCCGCAGAAAGCGCAACAACGCTCTCAATGCCTTGCGTGCAGAGGACGGCCTCGGCCAGTGTCCTAATACCCTTTCTTCCGACAATTGGCGATTGTCTATTCTATCTAAAGCTTTTGACAGTTCTTTTCTTGGCACGCTGAAGCGGGGACACTCGCAGAGAAGATGGGAGAAAGTCTCTGCGCAGCCACAGTTGTCACATGTCGGGCTTCTGGCCATTCCGATTCGAAACGAATAAGCATTCGTAAAGGCCACCCCAATCCACAGACGGCACAAAAGTGTCTCCTCTGCTCTGGTTATTCCTGATGGAAGACGGAGCTGTAGGTGTGGGTCCAAATTATGAAGGCGGACGTTGGTGAATGCCGGTGAATTCCACTGAGCGAGTGTCAGTTCTCGTGCAAGTGATCGAAGCCTTGCAGCGGCGTCCGTTCTTGATAATGGTATAGCTACACAAGGGGCATCGTCATGAGCAGTTCGGGCTGCTTCATCTGCACGGTCGTTTCCATCAATGCTGCAGTGGCCTGGTATCCATTGATATGCTATGTCATGTTGTTTCTCTATAGCCCGGTGATGGAGCAGTCGTATTTCAGCAATTAGCTGTTCGTTTGGTCCATGACGATATGGCGAGGCAATTCCCTGGAGAGCTGCTTTGGAGTCGGAGAATATTGACCATGTCTGTTGCGGTTCTTCAAATAGGAACTCCAGAGCGGCACGAATGGCGGCGAGTTCTGCCGCCGTGGATGATGTCAGATGCGAGGTCCTGAACTTTATCGTGATGGATTTCTCCGGAATTACCACTGCGCCTGTTGAACTTGTTGAAGTGACCGACCCATCCGTGTAAATGTGAATCCGTCCACTGTGTTTCTCAAGCAGAAACAGTAATGTTGTTTGTTTTAGGGTCAAAATTGACAAATTTTTCTTCTTTTGCATTCCGGGGATGGTTATCAGGGCTTCCAGTGGATGTAGACACCACAATGGTAACGACGGTCTTGCTGCGTGCGTGAAGTTCGTGGGAATCACCGTGCGATGTGGGGCAATAATAGAGCAGAACGCAGAGCATGGCCTGGAAAGTGGAAGGGAGGCAAGGTGATGCGATTGAATCCGGGTGGCATGTCTTATGTGCGTTCTTAAAGCATCGACACGAATGTAGGTTGTGATAGGGTGTTCATGAGCGATTGCGACAGTCGCTGCTGAGGATGCGCATCTCGGCAGCCCGAGGCATATTCTCAGTGCTTGAGCTTGTAATGACTGTAGAACGTGAACGTTTGTTATGCGGGCCTTGCCAAGCACAGGTAGGCTGTAGCGCATGAAGCCAAGAAAAAGTGCAGCATACAGTTGAAGCATGGCTCGTACCGATGCACCCCATGATTTTCCCGCAAGAAACCTTAGGACGTGGGTGATCATGGTCAGTTTTTTCTTCATGTAAGCGATATGAGGGCTCCAAGACAAATCACGATCTATTATTACTCCCAGGAAACGGTGAGTCTTTTGATAGCTAATTGTGTGTCCATTAATTCTGATGTGGTATGGCGTCATTGTCTTGCGCGTAAACGCAACTAGTGAGCATTTCTCATATGACAGCTCCAGTCCTCGTCCTTGAAGGTAGTTTGACGTCAGTGTAGCCGCTGTCTGAAGCCTGGCTCGTACATGTAGACGCGTGACCCCTGATGCCCAGATGCAGATGTCGTCCGCGTATATCGACAGATGTACGGAGTGTGGCAGGACGTCAATGAGGCCGATGAGCGCAAGGTTGATAAGTATGGGGCTTAGGACCCCACCTTGAGGTACGCCGCGATAAGTATGATGTTGGCTTGTTGCGCCATCTTCTGTCTGAACGAAGAAGGTTCTGTCTTTCAAATAGCTGTAGACCCATTGGTAAACGCGGCCTCCCAATCCAATGCTTCCCAAGGCGTCCAGGATGGTTTCATGTAATACATTGTCGTATGCAGCCTTAATATCCAAGAAAAGTGCCGCTGATAATCTCTTTAGGCTCTTCTGTTGTTGTACAGACGTGACAAGATCAACAACATTGTCTATGGAAGATCGTCCACGTCGAAAGCCGGTCAAAGCCTCGGGGTATATATTGTTATGTTCCAAGTACCACTCCAGGCGAGTCAGCACCATTCTCTCCATCACCTTTCCAAAACAGCTGGCAAGCGCGATGGCGCGATAGGAGGCCATGTCCAGAGGCGATTTGCCTGGTTTGAGCAGGGGAACAAGACGGCTGCACTTCCACGAAGGAGGAACCGAACCGTTGCTCCACGAGTCATTGTATACAGCTAGAAGGGCACGCCGAGCTGTTCGTCCTAGATTAGCAAGGGCCATGTAAGTGACTCCATCGGGTCCAGGCGATGAGGAGCGCTTGCATGCTGCCAATGCTGCCTGAAGCTCCTCTAGAGAAAACATATTGTCCATCCGAGTGTCTCTGGACACCGGCGCGTTTCGTAGGTTACTCATGTTGATCCCGGACCCCTTTTTTGCAACCCTGGCACAGAAGTCTTCCGCTACATCGATTTCACGCCGGCCTTGGTAGAGAGCAAGGCATTTGAACGGACAATTCTGTTGTGGCAATGCTCGTAGGCCGCGGATTAATCTCCATATTTGCGAAAGAGGTTTGTGGGGATCGAGCGACTCGCGTAGTGACTTCCATCGTTGCGACTGTAGTGCATTGATTCGACGTTGTATCTTCTTTTGTAGACGTCTCGCTTCCCTCAAGTCGTAGATGGATTTCGTGCGCCTATAACGTCGTTCGACGCGACGACGGATTGCGCGAAGTCGCTCCAACTCCACCTCATATTTGCAAAAATCTGGCAAAGGTCCACAATTAAACGTTGCCCCTTGAATAGCGGCCTTCATTATACATTCTAGGCTTTCAAGAGAGCCTTCTTGGTTTCTCTCGCATTGCTTCTCTGTGGATGATCTGTACTTTGACCAGTCTATCCGGGAAGTGGGCGCGATTTGCGACTTGCTTAGCCCCTTGATTTTTATATAGGTGGGGATGTGATCACTGCCATGCGTTTCATTGTCCGCAAACCACTGCACCTTGGTGTTCAGGCTACTCGACACAAAAGTTAGGTCGAGACAGCTACTATAAGTCAGACCCCGTAAAAACGTGGGAGCGCCGTCATTTAAACAATGTAGTTGGTGGTCAGATGCAAAGGAGGACACACCTCTTCCCCGACGGTCCATCTTCTGGCTTCCCCACAGGGTGTATGAGCGTTAAAATAACCGGTAATAAATCATGGCCCAGGTGTCGCTGATATAATGGCGCTTAATCTTGCTGGGTCGAAGCGGCCTGAAGGCGAAATATATACTGCCACTAGCGTGAAGTTCACGTTCTTACGCTTAACTATCAGGCACACGTATTGGTTGCTGTCGTCCGGTGTTACTGGATGCTCAATATATGTGAGTTCGCACCTGATGTAAACAATGACCTTACTGGTTTCGTTACGGGTTGCAGATCTGAAAGCCTCGTATTTAGAAAGTCTTATAGCATTGTGAAGACGTGGTTCACAAATTACGATAATTGGAAACTGATTCTTGAAAACATATGGTCGAAAATCCGAAATGCGGGGTTTAAGACCTCGGGCATTCCATTGGAAAATTGATGCCTCTTTCACTTGTTTACGGAAGGGCTGCAGGGAAAGAGCCATGGTGCTTCTGTAGATTTGATAGCACCGGATTCAAAGCGTCCAATATTTGAAGAGCGCTGTGGGCAGCCGGAGTCTGAATAATATTCAGGAGTACTCGAATTGTCTTCATGAGGGTCTTAATCACGTCTATTATTTCGTTATGTTGACTGTCATGACTTACTCGCTCTGAAGTAGCTTTCAGTGGGCGATGCTGCCGTTCTACTGGCGGTGTCACTGACGGCAGCGCTGGCCACGCGTCAGGGTCAATGTTTCTTGCGTCTTTCTGAGGATGCTTGTTGTTGGCACTTGTTGATGCTTGTGGTGGTGAGTGCGTGATATGGGGTAGCGGTGTATCCCTGGCCTTGGCAGAGGATGTCCTGGGAGTTTTCCTATGGCGCGATCGCCGACGTCGCACTTTGGCAGCAGCCTCCCTGTGGGTAGAACCGTCTCTGGCCATCTGCCTCAGCACTTGCATTTCCTTCTTCACATTTGGGCACTGCTTTGATGACGCCTCGTGAGGACCTTGGCAATTGCCGCATTTGCGATGTTCTGCCTGGCAGGCTTCCGTGTTGTGCGACTCCGAACATCGGGAGCACACAGCAGAACTTGTGCAAACAGCACTCACATGTCCTATTTTACAGCACTTCCGACACTGAAGAGGTTTCGGCACGAACGGCCGTACTGTGTGTCGAAAATGACCAACTCTTACTTGAGTTGGGAGGCTGTCACCCTTAAAAACTAGTTTCACGCATCGTGAGTTCCCGAGACGGCGGGCTTGAAAGATTGTAGTAGCTTCCGTCACTGGTTTGATTAGAGTTGGAAAATCAATATCGCTAATAGATGTGTCGACGTCGTAGATAACGCCTGCCCTAGAGTCCTTGCCATCTGGTATGAAAGAACGAACGTTGATGTTCCCGACCACATTCACCTTGGTCAATACGTCGAGAGCAGTACGTTGCGTAACGTCTATCGCCAGAACGTTCTTGCGGCCATTGATTCTCACGTCTGTTATTTGTCCCGGAACGAGCGCCTCAAGTGACATAGACGTGGCCTGGCGATTAAGTCGGTTCATGCTGTCAGCGGCATTCAGCGGGACAAACAAAATAGTGTGAACCGGTGGCTCTTGAATATTCGTGGTGGCCTTACTTTGGGAAGGAGATGTCGTAAGCAACCTCCTCTTCGCCTTGTGTCTTGCCACGGGCACAAAGTCACTTTCATCGGAGCTCTCATCACTGGCCGTAGAGTACATGAGCGTGTCCTCACTGTCGACGTCACTTGGGTGGCCGGAGCGTTTTCTTAGAGTGGCCACCGACGACGCGGGACGTATGGGTGGAGGCCCTGGTGATTCTACGTCCATTTCCGCAGGCAGAAGAGCGGCGTCTTCCACTAGCACCAAAGAAATCGAGAAAAAATAACAGAGACTGAAACCAGCGTTCCACTCAGGAAAAACTTCGTCTTCTTCATCCCTAATAAATAAATAATAAATAAATAAATAAATAAATAAATAAATAAATAAATAAAGAACAAAATGTTATAATTTTCTTCACAAAAGGGGACGTTGCGGGGCTGGCTCTAGAGAGCAACAAGGGTCTTATGAACACTTTGTTTTGCGCACTACGCACTACTCTGATAGCTTCACGTTGTCGAAGGTCAAGTGAAATAGATTGAAGTCTCAATGTCTTTCTGAACCACAATGCCATCATGCGAGAAGTAATCCTTGCGAGCACGCCACAGACGCTGGTGCTGCTGTGAGGTAAATGGAGTCAAAGTGGTTGAAAAAGCGTAATGGCTGTCAAAGGAAAAATCTACGCAAGTGCACTTGGCTGTAGTGAGAGTATATTTATGGGCGGAGCCAAGCGCAACACCAAGTTCCTTCCTCTCTTCGCCGCCTAGCAGCATAGCTTGCTTTACGAGCGGCGCAAGAGGTAGGTCACGTGACTTTTTCGACGTAGCCACTGTATTGTCCCAAAGCTGCCTGCGCGTTTTGAGGTCAAGTGCATACCTAGACACTTATTGCTAGCATCACAATATGCTAGGGAGAGAAAGTAGCCATATAACCTGCATGGCTGAAGCAAACACAGCGAAGGTTATCGGGCCGGAGCCGATATTGTCGCGCCGTGCAATTTTCCTCGGATTGATACATTTCTTTCATGCTTATGTCTTGAAAGGAAAACCATGACCATTCTATTCATAGACTCATCTCACTTTAGGCTGCTCACTGGGCCAAGCCAGCAAGCAATGGCTGCTCTTCAACCCAGTGGACGACTGAAAAACCATTCGCCGCCCTTCCATGCCTCGCGTGTGCATTATGAGGCTGCGCATGAGTGGCACGTGAGTGGAGAACCGGCCATGAAGGTTCGCTTATAGCCCTCTTGTCTTCGCGATCGAGAAACGCTTTTTTGATGAAGAGATATCTTGGGAGCTGGTGTGAAAAATGAGCACTTTTGGGACTTCATCTCGTGCTTCAAAGTGGGTCACGCAACAAAGCACACCAACCGAGAAGACTGAGCGTTTTCTGGGGACAGACGATGGGCTAGCAAAAGCGAAATGTTACGGTGGGGACAAGATAGAGAGAGAGATAAAAAAAAGAGGTTTGAAGGAAGGTGAGAATGCTGTACAGGCAGGGTAGGTTAACCAAAGAAGGTGAATGGCAGAACGACGCGTCGTCTGCTGCGGTACTTCAGGTCCGAGGCCCATCCCTTTCCTAATTCAAAGTGCCTGCTCCACAGTGTAATACGGGAGAAGACACGTGCAATTTTGAGAAGCATTTGTTCCCGCTTGTTCAGTGATTGTGTTCGTCAATTCATTTTTGCGAATGCATAGAGGATACTTCGGCCATTTCAAAGAACGAAGTGAGGAGTGGAAGTGGGCAAACACGAGGAACAGTAAGAGGTGATTTTCGAGCGCTGCATGCGGTGATGCTTTGAAACATGCGGTAATCTTTTGCAGAATCACCTTGATTTAGTATTTTCGAGCTCAAGTGTTGACGCCTTCAAAATTACTCACACGCACATGCTGCCACTTGAACGTGAACATACATACGTTGGCAACATAAGTACGCGTATACTCTGTCCAATAGAGTACGACAGCATAGTGTATTTGCAATGCATATGCTGCGTCGTCAAGTGTCTGCTATATTAGAAAATTTTTGTTTAGTATATGCAAGTCTGTACATCCGCAACGTGTAGCGCGCTACGTACGCTGCGCTTAAGGCTACTTCCTTCAGCATTAGTTTACCGTGCGCAAATCTGAAACAGCCAATAGCTTTCTAACTCGGCGCATGACCGCAGCAGCACTGCGGTTTGTCCCTTCTTGCATCTACGTAGTCGTTTGCTGAATTAAATATATGAAAACATGTTGTGGTGGCTCACAACCTGCAAAGCGCTTTGCTCACTTAGGTGCCTGGAGATACGGTACTATACGTAATTCATTCACGCGGTTCCATTGTACAAACAGTCTTCAGCTTAGAAAGAACTATTCGACGATCCTATACGTAATTCATTTACGTGGTTCCATTGTACAAACAGTCTTCAGCTTAGAAGGTACGATTCGAGAACAAAACGGTGAAGACTGCAAAAACTTGACTACCTAGCCGGCTTCGCAGCCATTCAATCTTTGTGAGGTTGTACACATTTAGTTACTTGAAATAAGCCGTCACTCTTATGCATCCCAGTGCTCTTTTACGCAACACTGACAAACACGTTGCTGTGCGGCCAAGTATGGGCTGTAAATGCTTCAACTACGGGAAAAGTTACGAACAGTTCGCTTCGAGGGATGAACTGTCACGACAATAACATGTTGTTTGTAGAACTTATATGCGCAAACACAGCTGAACGCTACCGGTGTGTTTGCAAGGACTGCGATTTAAAGTCTCGTATTTCATTGTTCTTGTTTATTTACGAATTCTGCGATCCAAAATATCTTTCCAACAAGGAACGCGTTTAAGTGTGACACGTTGAATAAAATTTATAATAACAAAATAAAATAAAACGAGCGTGGAAGAATTTCCATCGTCAAGCTTCGTCGCTTATACGTTTGAAAACAAACAGAATTCAGCTAAAGTTATTTCAACTGTCTTTAAACCATGTAGTGCTGAAAAAAAAACTAGATTTCTAGACGTCTAGCAAGACATTCGATGCTTTCGAGTGTTCGAGACAAAATTATTTTTCTGTTATAGCTTGCTTGTGCCAGACGAGTGAAACACGTGCTTTTAGAACGATTGTATAGCCAAACAGAATATTGCCTTCAACAACTTTAATTCGTATTATACTCAAATTGATCCCGAAGAAGAAGTCACGTTCATCCAAATATATACAAAGGCAGTTTTTCCAATGGATCAAACATACTGGGGAAAAGAAAAGACACACCGTAGCGGTTGTCTTGATGTTATTTCCAATGGTTTCAAGCGGTTCACTTGTTGAAACCATTGAAAATGAAATTAAGACAGCCGCTAAGTGGTGTCTCTATCTCTTCTCTCTATCTCTGCACATACACACACACACACACACACACACACACACACACACACACACACACACACACACACACACACACACACACACACACACACACACACAAACATGCATGCATATATATAATCTTTTTCTTAGCCGGCAGGAATTGGAACAACAAAACAAAAGAGTGCGTGTGGCAACAATTTCTTTTTTTCTTTTCCTTTTCTTCTTTCTGCTTCTCAGCTCGAAGAGCAACCGTACAACAGCGCATCGTAACCTTGTAAACTTCGCTTTGGTGAAGAGTAGTCTTGAATCGAAACGACGACAAATAGCCTATTTTGAGAAGCGTGCACTCTTTTGTAAAAGCACAGCACGGCAGCGAATCGAGGGCACCACTGTCTGTTCTCGAAATCAAGCTGAAAGCAGTTCGCGCGGACTGTATTTTATGCAGTTACACTGCAAATAATATCAAACATAAACGTAACTGCTTCTTCGCGTCTCTTAATACCGTCCGTAAACGAATTCACAATAAAAGAAGGCGAAGCCGCCTAGTCCATTAAATGCTCCATCGATTCACTGACGTCTACTACTCATCCGAAGGCGGTGTTCCGGTAATATGACCCCCATTAGCGGTGTCTCCTCTTCCTTTCTTCTTCTCTGTGTGTGTGTGGGGGGGGGGCTTCATGCTTTTCTTCTTACGAGGATTCCTAGTTAACCGAGCAAAGAAACGACGACCTGCTGTCGGCCTCTCATAGTTGTAGTTTCCTTGCGTTGCCCCTGGCCAATAATCGATGCAACAGTGTTTACTTCACTGAACTCGTTTTGTTCTTGGAAGAAGCAGCCTTTGTTTGCCGTTCCTTTACATGACCATTCAGCCTTTTCACGAAAGCAGATATAGCCACGCCTTTGGATGGCGAGATGGCTGACCCGCCGGTCACGGGATCGAATCCCGGCGTGTTTCCTTATATATTATATCTACAGTAGTATGTGCGAGCACAAGATGAGAACGCCACACGAAACGTGTTTCCGTAGTTAGGCGTCGCAAACGGTCGCCGGCTCCACAAGCACGCATGGTACCAACACACACACACACACACACACGCATATATATATATATATATATATATATATATATATATATATATATATATATATATATATATATATATATATATATATATATATATACTGACTGTACAGTATAGGAATTCCTGTACAGTACAGGAATTCAGAGTGTCGCTGCAGAACTGGTACTCGGCTCTTAGTGAGGAAACCAACCTTAGCGTAGATACAATGAATCATAATCTGACGAGTATCATTACGGAGTGTGCAGTGAAAGTTGGAGGCAGGGTAGTTAGACAGGACACTGGCAAGCTTTTCCAGGAAACGAAGAACCTAATTAAGAAGCGTCAAATCATGAAAGTGTCAAGTACAACAGACAAAATATAACTGGCAGAGCTTTCGAAGTTGATTAATAGACGTAAGGTATGCGATGTAAGAAGGTATAACATGGAGAGAATTGAACACGCTCTGAAAAACGGAGGAAGTGTCAAAGCATTGAAGAGGAAACTTGGGATAGGCAAAAGTCGGATGTATGCACTAAGGGACAAAGAAGGCAAAATAACTACCAATATGGATAGGATAGTTAAAATAGCGGAGGAGTTTTACAGAGATCTGTACAGTAGCCGAGACAACCACGACCCTAATACTATAAGAACTAGCAGTAACCCAGATTACACCCCACCAGTAATGATAGAAGAAGTCAGAAAAGCTTTGGAGAGCATGCAAAGGGGCAAAGCTCCTGGTGAGGATCAGGTAACATCAGATCTGCTGAAAGATGGAGGACAGATTGTGTTAGAAAAACTAGCCACCCTGTTTACGAGGTGTCTCCTGACGGGAAGAGTACCAGAGTCTTGGAAGAACGCTAACATCATCCTAATACATAAGAAAGGAGATGACAAGGACTTGAAGAATTACAGGCCGATCAGCTTGCTCTCTGTAGTATACAAGCTATTTACAAAGGTAATTGCTAACAGAGTAAAGAAAACATTAGAATTCAATCAACCAAAGGAACAAGCAGGATTTCGAACAGGCTACTCAACAATCGACCACATTCATACTATCAATCAGGTAATAGAGAAATGCTCAGAGTATAACCAACCACTATACATAGCCTTCATAGATTACGAGAAGGCGTTTGATTCAGTAGAAATATCAGCCGTCATGCAAACACTGCGGAATCACGGCTAGATGAAGTATATATAAACATTCTGGAAGAAATCTACAGGGGATCAACTGCTACCATAGTGCTTCATAAAGAAGGCAACAGAATACCAATCAAGAAGGGTGTAAGGCAGGGGCACACAATTTCCCCAATGCTATTTACCGCGTGCTTACAGGAGGTTTTCAGAAGCCTAGATTGGGAACAGTTAGGGATAAGAGTCAATGGAGAATACCTTAGTAACCTGCGCTTCGCCGATGACATTGCATTGCTGAGTAACTCGGGGGACGAATTGCAACTAATGATTATGGAGTTAGACAAGGAGAGCAGAAAGGTGGGTCTTAAAATTAATCTGCAGAAAACGAAAGTAATGTACAACAACCTCGGCAAGGAGCAGCGCTTCGAGATAGGTAAGAGTGCACTTGAAGTTGTAAAAGACTATGTCTACTTAGGGCAGGTAATAACCGCAGAGCCGAACCACGAGATTGAAGTAACTAGAAGAATAAGAATGGGGTGGAGCACATTCGGCAAGCACTCTCAAATTATGACAGGTAGACTGCCACTATCCCTCAAGAGGAAGGTATATAACAGCTGTATCTTGCCGGTACTTAGCTACGGAGCAGAAACCTGGAGACTTACAAAGAGGGTTCAGCTTAAATTGAGGACGACGCAGCGAGCAATGGAAAGAAAAATGGTAGCTGTAACCTTAAGAGACAAGAAGAGAGCAGAGTGGATTAGGGAACAAACGGGGGTTGAGGATATTATAGCTGAAATCAAGAAGAAGAAATGGACATGGGCAGGGCATGTAGCGCGTAGACAGGATAACCGCCGGTCATTAAGGGTAACTGACTGGATTCCCAGAGAAGGGAAGCGGGTTGGGGGGAGACAGAAGGTTAGGTGGGCAGATGAGATTAAGAAGTTTGCGGGTATAAATTGGCAGTAGCAAGCACAGGACCGGGTTAACTGGCAGAACATGGGAGAGGCCTTTGTCCTGCAGTGGACGTAGTCAGGCTGATGATGATGATGATGATGATGATATACTGACTCGTACGTGTACACTGTCCTTTCTTGTTTTTTGGTTTTCTTTTTTTGTTTAGTTTTTTCTTCCTTTTTTTTCTCTTTTCCACATGCACTTACAAAGTGTTTACGTTCACCTACCACTTGATGACCATTGAAGGAAAACGGACGAAGATTAAAGGTAAATAGCCGACCGACCCATTAACGGGAAACCCTTCCTTTACGCACGCCGTCACAGACCCTCCCGGCACCGCGGCGACAATCTTGGGTGGCCCGACACACGTCGAGAACTGAACAGCACGTGATATGAACCATATGTGGACGTACACGGACAGTTGCTTTCGTTCTCAGTGTTGACAGTGGTTCTTCCTCTTTTTTACTTTCTTTTTTTTTCTTTTTCGTCTTTTTTCTTTCCCCTTTTTTCTTTACTTTTTTAGTTCCTTCTCACTCTCGCAAACATCTTTCAAGACGAGAGGGACGCGGCAGCAGCGAAGTTTGGAAGCTCATGTCAGTATAACTCATCCCCTGATGAAGAGAGGACCCCTCCCGAAACTGTTGGGAAATAAATATATTTATCCTTGTTGACAACGCTCCCGTTGTGCCATGTCCCATATATATATATATATATATATATATATATATATATATATATATATATATATATATATATATTCATTTATTTATTTATGCGTATGACGCTACGATGAATGGGCGACATGGCCTGGCTCATACGCCATGTTTATTCGAAAGCACTTCTTCCTCATCTACTTTTCCTAACCATCCCTGCATATCATTCACGGAAGTTACTGAAACTCGAAAGTGATTACGCCATCACAGAACTTGAATGTTTAGCAATTATTGACACCATTTATAAATGGCACTGCTATCTACACGGAAAACCTTTCACTGTGATCACGGACCACGCAGCGTTGCAATGGCTTACAAGCATCAAGAATCCCCGAGGTAGACTTTTCCGGTGTTCCTTCAAGCTCTCCAAGTATGACGTGAACATGAAGCACCACAAGGGCTTTGACAACATTGAAGCTGATGCACTATCTCGAAGCCCTATAGTTCAACTCCTATACCTACTGAGCAACTGCGAGAGCATCGCAATGACAAACCACCCGGAAAGCATCCCACTGAGAACGGACTCAGCACGGTGACACGCTGAGAAATACGAAAAGTCTATGTGCCTTTTGTCCTCCAGTCTTCTCTTCTCCAAAAAGCTCATGACGCTTTCGGTAATGTAGGTGTAAAGAAGACGGTGCGGCTTCTCTCTTTACAGTACTACTGGCCCGACATCATCACCGACGTGAGCGAGTACATACGGCACTGTGATACGCGCCAGCGCTGCAAGAAGCCGAAGACCAAACGCTTTGGTTCCTTGGAGTCTTTGCCACCAGCGGAACAACCATTTAATCTTTTGGCCATGGACACTATCGGAGGTTTCGGCAACTACGACTCATCCAAAAGATTCACCCACTTAGCCGTTGATGATGCCACCCGTTATGTGTGGGCTTTTCCACACAAGAATGAGAGTTACGACGCCTACATCTCTTGCCTGAAGAGTATCTTCACTGCTGGAAAGCCTCAGAAGTTCCTTTCCGACAGCGGCACAGGATTTACTGTCGGCAAATTTAAGCAGTTCCTCAAGCACAACAATATTCATCAGCTTTTAACAAGCTCACAATGGCCGCAGTGTAATGGCCTAAACGAACGCACTAATGAATCGATCGTTACTCGCCTTCGATGCAAGATCAACGATGAACCCCGAAAACCGCGGCCGCGTCTCCTCTCCAACGTTGTCGACGAGTACAATAGAACACCTCACGAAGTCACAGGCTACCCACCCTGCTTTCTTATGTATGGCACACCATCGTATCCCTATTTCCTTTCAGACATTGCCGAAAATCTGCAGGAAGCTCGTACAAAGGAAGTCCGCTAGTCAGTGGCATATCACAAGAAAAACAAGATCATATACGACAAAAGTTCCTTTCATTAGAGCTTCAAGTGAGAGACTTGGTTCTATATGAAACACCCTGGCACCCGAACCGCGGCAAACTTAGCGCAATCATGGAAGGACCCTATACGATCATACACAAGATCTCGGCAGTTAACTACAAGATCGAAGGCAGCGTGGCTCCACTCGGTGTCCAGAGTGACATCGTTCATGTCGGGAGACTTAGACAATATCACCCACCCCTGCATTTACGTCTCTCTCGGGGGAAGGGGGAAGCGTGTGATGCTAGGATGAAAAGGCGACGTGGCCTGGTTCATACGCGCCATGTTTATTCGAAAGCACTTTTTCCTCATCTACTTCTCCTACGACACACACACACACACACACACAACACAAACACAACACACACACACTATATATATATATATATATATATATATATATATATATATATATATATATATATATATTTATATATTATATATGTATGTATAGATATTGTCACGACGTCAAAACAGAGGTCTTGCCGCAGAGATTGAGACACCAGAAGAAGGTCGGTTCTTTTAATAGAACGTGCAAGAGAGTTATTCTTTTTCATCCATTTTCTTGTACTTCATGGCACATGCACAACTGCCATTGTCTTTCTTTTTGACAAGCACGTGACATTTGTTCCCCTCCGAAAGAGGCATCGTCCCGATGCGCAACTTAGGCGTTCTACCAGGCGTATAAAGTGATCGCGTCAACTGGATAAATACGATTTCATACGCACGACGTGTACGACTTCGGTTAAATACTTTTGGCGCTTAGAACTACAGTCAGTGTTGGGAACGACCTAATAGTTCACGTCGTTCAAGTGTCGCGTGACGCTGTATGGACCAAAGTACCGTCTTAGCAGTTTTTCCGACAGTCCACGTCGACGTATCGGAATCCAGACCCAGACCTTGTCGCCTGGTGTGTAGCTTATAAACTTATGTCGGGGGTCGTACCGTTGTGCATCTTGATACTGTTGATGACAGATGCGCGCACGCGCGAGCTGTCTGGCTTCATCGGCACGCTGAGTGAATTCTTCGGCATCTACATGGATGTCGTCACACTCATGCGGCAACATGGCGTCCAATGTTGTCGTGACTTCGCGACCATAGATCAGCCTGAACGGCGTCATTCCAGTGGTTTCTTGTCGAGCGGTATTATAGGCAAAGGTCACTGTACGGCAATATCTTATCCCAGTCTTTATGTTCCATGTCAACGTACATGCTGATCATGTCTGTGAGGGCCCTATTGAGGCGCTCCGTCAGTCCGTTTGTCTGCGGAAGGTATGCAGTTGTTCTCCAGTGAGCTGTACTGCTGAGTATGAGAACCGACTCCAAAAGCTCTGCAGTGAAGGCAGGTCCTCTGTCTGTGATCACTGCTGTCGGAGCGAAATGCCGAAGGATGATGTTTTCAATGAACTGAGCGGCTTCTGCTGCTGTGCCGCGCTGCATAGCTTTAGTCTCCGCATAACGGGAGAGGTAATTAGTGGCCACGATTATCCATCTGTTCCCTGTTGTGGAAGTTGGAAAGGGACCCAGGAAATCCATTCCAATCTGGGTGAACGGCTTCGATGGTGCTTCGACTGGATGTAAAAGACCGGCTGGCTTGCTGGGAGGTGCTTTGCGTCTTTGGCAGTCGGTGCAAGTTCGCACGTGATGGTTAACAGCAGTGGGTAACTTTGGCCAGAAGTACTTGCATCGTAGTCGGCACAATGTTCGGGTGTAGCCTACATGACCAGAGGTTGCTTCATCATGGCACGCTTCGACAATTTCTTTTCGAAGAGAGGCAGGCACGACGAGCAAGTGCGGGTTGCCGGTTGGTAAGAAGTTTTTCTTATAGAGAACATCGTTTCGCAAGCAAAAAGATGGCAGTCCTCTGGCAAATAACCGCGGCACATCCTTACGTCGTCCTTCTAAATATTCAATGAGTGGTAACAGCTTGGGGTCACTGCGCTGCTCCTGTGCAATAGTGGCCGTGTTGACAACTCCCAAGAATGCCGCGTCGATGTTTTCGTCATCACGAGCGACAGCCTCCACTGGCGACCGTGAGAGACAGTCGGCGTCGGTGTGCCGCTTCCGAGATTTATAGACGATGGTCATGTTGAACTCTTGAAGCCTTAGGCTCCAGCGCGCCAAACGAATGGATCTTTAAGGTTGGTGAGCCAACACAAACAGTGATGGTCGCTAACAACCTTGAAGGAGCGGCCGTACAAATATGGACAAAATTTGATGACCGCCCACACCACGGCGAGACACTCCTTCTCGGTGGTCGAGTAGTTCTCCTCCGTGCGAGAGAGAGTTCTGCTGGCGTAGGCTATTACTCTTTCACAGCCGTCTTGCCACTGCACCAGAACTGCACCCAGACCTACATTGCTGGCGTCAGTGTGAAGTGCTGTAGGGGCTTCCTGGTCGAAATGTGCAAGAACTGGAGGGGTTTGCAGGCGTTGTCGTAGTTCATTGAATGCCATTTGCTCCTGTTCACCCCAAAAGAAGGGGACGTCCTCACGTATGAGTCATGTCAATGGCGCCGCAATAGACGAAAAGTCCTCGATAAATCGCCGGTAATAGGCTCACAACCCTAAGAATCGTCACACGGCCTTTTTGTCGCGTGGTGCAGGGAATTGCGCTACGGCGTCTATTTTGGCCGGGTCAGGTCGAACACCCTCGTGACTGACGACGTGGCCTAGGAAGCTGAGTTCGCTAAAACCAAAATGGCATTTTTCCGGTTTTAAAGTATGGCCGGCCGAACGTATGGCTTGGAGCACGGTGATTAAACGGCTGAGATGTTCCTCGAATGTTGCTGAGAATACAATAACATCGTAAAGATAGACTAAGCATGTTTGCCACTTCAGGTCTGATAGTACGGTGTCCATGAGACGCTGAAACGTGGCTGGCGCCGAGCACAACTCAAAAGGACGCACCTTAAATTCGTATAGACCATCAGGCGTCACGAAGGCCGTTTTTTCAAGATCTCTCTCGTCGACTTCTATCTGCCAGTAGCCGCTTCGGAGGTCCATTGAAGAGAAATAGCGCACATGACACAGCCGATCGAGTGAATCGTCTATGTGGGGCAGGGGATAGACGTCTTTCTTCGTGACTTGGTTCAACTTGTGATAATCAATACAGAAGCGCAAGCTGCCATCTTTTTTCTTGACCAAAACCACGGGGGACGCCCAAGGACTTTTCGAAGGTTGTATGATGTCATCCGCGAGCATCTTGTGTACTTGCTTCTGAATCTCCTCGCGCTCTTTCGGAGCCACATGGTAGGGGTTCTGCCGAATCGGTCGCGTGTTGTCTTCAGTAATAATGCGGTGCTTGGTCAATGGTGTTTGTTGGACCTTTGACATACGCGAAAAGCAGTCTTCGAATTGCTGTATAAGTTCAAGCAGGTGCTTCCTATCAGATGGCGGTAGCGTAGAGCAGATGTCCACCGACAAAGTTGTCGAGGCGGGGACAGCTGCGTCATCTGGTTGCAAGGCAAAACAATTTCCGGCTTGGTCTACATCGTCGTAGTAGGCAATTGCGGTACCCTTCTGGTTTGACGGCACTCGTTGCTGAAGTTCGTGAGGAGCACTTCTGCCTGTCCACCAGTAAGCGCCAGGACGCCTCTCGCGATGGAAATGCCTTGCGTGAACAAAAGAGCGACTATGTACTCCACTATCACATCTTTCTAGCAAGGAAACCCACTGCACACCGACACAAGGCAGCAGGATCTCGGTGGAAGTGTCACATCGTCGACTATTCGCAAATGGCCGCGTGGTTCTTCGCTGCTGCTGTCGGCATACGGATGTGCGCAAAACGTCACCATACGTTGAGGGATGTTGATAACAGCGCCATGATCTTGAAGAAAATCCATGCCCAAACTTAACTTTTTACAGCAGTCTGGCAACAGGACGAAAGTGGCCACGAAGCTAGAATCCCCGATGCGAAATCTAGTGGTGCATTTACCCGTGGGAGTCATCAGCTGACCACCAGCACTCCTTATGTGCGGCCCTGTCCACGGTGTCTTGACCTTTCTAAGGCGGTCGGCGAGCTCTTGTCGCATCATTGAGAAGTCGGCGCCAGTGTCGACCAGTGCTGTAACGTGATGTCCGTCAATGAGAACACTCAGATTGGCACGTACAACTTCATAGGTATTAGTATTCGTCGTCGTAGTCGTCATACCTTCTTGCGATGATTGGGGGAACTTTTCAGTGTCTTGACGATTGGCAACCTTGCCCGCCGAGGTCGCGTCAGTTAGTTTCCCCGGCGCGGGCTAGGCGAACGGCCTCTGGTGACGTGCGCGTAGCTCTGAGGGAAGTCACGGGGACGCGCAGGTGATGGAGATCGCCAGCGACGCGGTGGAGTTGCTTGGGCAGGCGATAGTTGATCGGCATCGTGGGCACGACGGTCTTCGGAGCGGAAAGAAGCGGGACGAGAAAAGTTCCCGAACCCGGAATCGCCATGACGGCAGTAGCGGGCAATGTGACCGGGTTCTCCGCAGCGGAAGCAACTAGGTCGACGGTTGGCCATGCGCCATAAGTCAGTTCATCGAACTGGTGGTCGTCTCGTAGAATCCCGTTGCCACCAAGGTATGGCAGCGGGTCGTGGCTGGAAGGGTGGCGCCACAAATGTCGGTGCAGGGCGACGGACCACATCAGCGTAGCTCACTGGATGTGGCTCAAGGCTTGATGCGGGTGGTGTAATGGCTTGCCTCAACTCTTGGCGGACGATTTCGGCAACAGATGCGACTGGCGGTTGGGCAAGGGGAACGGAGAGGGCCCGAATTTCCTCACGCAGTATTTTCCTAATCATTTGTCGCAGGGAACTTTCGCATACGGCAGTGTTCTGAGCTGCAGCACTTACTGCCGTGTGGTTCTGCAGGCGGTCAAAGTGTTGGCGTCGTTGTTGCAGTGCGCGCTCGATGACATTGATTGATATGTGGGGTTTAACGTCCCGAAACCACTATATGATTATGAGAGACGCCGTAGTGGAGGGCTCCGGGAAATTTAGACCGCCTGGGGTTCTTTAACGTGCACCCAAATCTGAGCACACGGGCCTACAACATATCCGCCTCCATCGGAAATGCAGCCGCCGCAGCCGGGATTCGAACCCGCGCCCTTCGGGTAAGCAGCCGAGTACCTTAGCCACTAGACCACCGCGGCGGGGCCGCGCTCGATGACAATCGCCTCTCTTATGAATTCATCTACTGTGTTAGGTGGATTTCGTACGAGGCCCGCAAAGACGTGTTTTTTAACACCCTGCATTAGGCTACACACCTTCTTCGCCTTGGGCATGTCAGGGTCAGCTCGTCGGAACAGACGGATCATACCCTCTGCGTAAATGGCGGCTGTTTCATTGGGTTTTCGCACGCGGGCCTCAATCACTTGCTGTGCGCGATCCCGTCGGTCCGAGTTCAAAAATGTAGCGAGGAGCTTTCGACGGAAGTCTTCCCAAGATTGGAATGTAGCCTCGCGGTTCTCATACCACGTGCAAGCGCTATCTTCTAGTGCGAAATATGCACGGCCAAGTTTGTGCTGTTCGCTCCAGTGGTTGGATGCAGCGACCCATTCGAACTGTTCGAGCCAATCCTCGACATCCTCGTACTCTTCCCCACGGAAAACTTCAGGAACGCGAAGATGTTCAAGAGTCACCTGCGAGGGACGAGTGGTATGCGATGGCAGCATAACCGTGGATGTCGTAGGAGCTGCCATGCTAGAAAGAGGCGGAACAGGTGTGGACTCGGGACTTAGGCCTAGTAGGCGCCGACTGAATCGGTGCACTGGAGTCGTGACGAGGGGCTGAGTCTCTGGACTAGGTGAACGGGTCCGAGCAAGACTGTCGTGCATTAGGTTGTAGGCTCCAGCACCTCCACCAGTGTCCCGACGTCAAAACAGAGGTCTTGCCGCAGAGATTGAGACACCAAAAGCAGGTCGGTTCTTTTAATAGAACGCGCAAGAAATTCCTTATTTTTCATCCATTTCATTGCACTTCATGGCACATGCACAACTGCCATTGTCTTTTTTTTGACAAGCACGTGACAATATATATATATATATATATATATATATATATATATATATATATATATATATATATATATATATATATATTGACGCGTGTGTACTGGTGGACCAAAACGACAATAAGGGGATTTGGCGGACACCAGGTAGCGGAGCTCTGGCTGATTGAAGAAAAAGAAGGCGATCTTGCTGTTCGGCTGCTGAGAGTCGCTGTGTCAACGTTCATCTGCCCTTGGTTGGCGCTGCACCGCGACAGTGGTGGAAGTGCTGGGACGCAACCCTACCTAATGCTCCATACTCCCACTGGGAGCCGTTCATCTAGCTCGGACGCATTGTCACCCATTGCAACTCCCGTGCAACGGTTCAGTCGGCGTCTGATAGGCCTCGCTCCAGAGTTCACGCCTTCTACGGAACCTCGCAAGTGCCGACTACCTCTCCAAATGGCCAACGCCAGTCCGCAACCGGCGCCCCAAGGCCCCCCGCCAACACAGCCTTCACAGGTAACCATCTTTCAACCGCTGGTTCCCTATCACTTTAGTGGCGGCGCCCATGAGGACGTGGACGACTGGCTTGAGCACTACGAGCGTGTCGCCAAGATTAATCTGTGGCCTGAACAAGAAAAGCTCTCGCGCGCCTATTTCTGCCTTGACGGCGGTGCGAAAATTTGGTATGAGAACAGAGAAGCCAGTCTGTTAACTTGGGGTGACTTCCGACAACAGCTTGTCGATACGTTCACCAATGTCGATCGACGCGACCATGCGCAGCAGCTGTTGGAGCTACAGATTCAAAAACCCAATGAAAGCCTTACTATGTTTGCTGAAGATATGACGCGTCTTTTTCGTCGAGCTGACCCGAACATGAGTGAAGATAGGAAGTTGAGCTGCCTCATGCGCGGCGTTAAGGAGCAACTTTTCGCCGGGCTACTGCGCCACCCTCCAAGTACCGTAGTTGACTTCATCAAGGAGGCTACGGCTATAGAGCGGGCGCTCCATCAACGATGCAGGCAGTATCATCGAATGTCTAGCAGCGCCCCAATCAATGCTGCCGCCATACCTGAGGATCAAAGCTCCCTGTGAGACCTCATTAGGGAGATAGTTCGCGAAGAACTTCAAAAGTTCCGGAATCCAGCTGCTCAAACCCCCGTTGCGTCCGTGGCTGTACTGGTACGCGACGAAATCCGCCACGCCTTTTCTACCGCTGGTCCTGGTGACGAGCACCGTCCCATGAGCTATGCCGATGCTCTGCGACGTTCACCATCTGGTACATCGCTGCCATATCACCCAGTGCCGACGGCCCCTTGGTCACCGCGGCAAGAGCAGACCCTGAGCCGACCGCCAAGCCAACCGACGTACCACCAGGCGTCCACAGCAGCACCATGGACATCGTCGCAAGAAGGGAGGCTCAGACGTCCACCGTTCCGAAGAACAGACGCATGGCGCACAATCGATCGACGTCCACTATGCTTTAACTGCGGAGGTGCAGGCCATATTGCCCGTCATTGCTGGCACCGCAATGATTCGTTCCGCCCGCTTCGAACATGGTCTGACGATCGACGTGCGAACGAAGAATACATACAACGCTGGGAGGACGCCTCTTTCCATGGAGCCCGTTCTCACTTTTACGACTACCGTACTTCTGACGAGGAGAGAATACCTACCCGCCAGCCAGGTTTGGGACGTCAATCCCGGTCTCCTTCTCCCGCTCATTCACCTTCGTCACATCGACGTACCTCCGCGGACATTAACGCAAGATGGTCACCCAGCCCGCGACGGGGAAACTGAGGGCGGCGACCTCCGGGGGTAAGGTTGCAGGCCACGAAGATGACGACGAAAAGCCCCCATTACACGACGCTTTAAATCCGACAAGACGTGAGAGCGACGACATTGTGACCGCTGACCTGAGTGTTTTTCATGACGGCCAGAAAGTAACAGCCTTAGTTGACACCGGTGCCGACTTTTCTATCATCAGTCAGGACCTCGCCATGCGCCTCAAGAAAGTGAAGACACCGTGGACAGGTCCTCAAATAAGGACGGCAGGTGGTCAGTTAATGATGCCCTCTGGGAGATGCACAGCGAGAATTGACATAGGAGGTTCTTCTTTGTTGCGTCGTTCGTCGTTCTCGCCGCATGCTGCAAGGATCTAATTATTGGTATGGACTTCTTACGAGAGTGCGGCGCCGTCATCAATATCCCATACAGTTTGATTACATTCCGCAACAGTTCGGGCGCACCTGATTGTACACAAGCGCGACCAAACCAATTGCGTCTAACTGATGACGATGTGGTTCTCCCTCCACGGTCATGCACGCTTGTTTCTGTGGCAGCCGCTGTCCAGTTTGACGGCGAAGGAGTAGCAGACCGAATAACCTCGCTCCTCTTCACACACGGCATTTCCGTCGCAAGAGGTATCGTCAGTGTCGCTGCTGGACGCACGCACTTGCTTCTGACAAATTTTAGTGATGAGCGCCGGCACCTTCCAAAAGACATGGCCGTCGCTTACTTCGACGATATCACAGACGCAGAAGGCTGCTTGGCAGTAGTCGACGAGGCGCCAAAACTTGATTCGACACCAGTTCTTGACGTTAGCACTACTTTGCCTAAGAACGAGCGAAAGAGGCTTCTTGAGCTACTGGCCGAATTCAAAGACTGCTTTTCGACAACATCAAGAGTTGGCCGCACACCTCTAACCAAGCATCGGATAATTACCGAGGACATGGCGAGACCGATTCACCAAAACCCCTATCGCGTGGCTGCAAGAGAACGCGAAGTGATACAAGAGCAAGTCGACAAAATGCTAGAAGATGACGTCATTCAGCTCTCAAAAAGCCCCTGGGCGTCACCTGTAGTCCTCTTGAAAAAAAGATGGCAGCCTGCGCTTCTGTGTAGATTACCGAAAACTCAATCAGGTGACAAAGAGAGATGTGTATTCACTTCCTCGTATAGATGACTCTCTCGACAGACTTCGACATGCTCGTTATTTTTCATCGATGGACTTGAGGAGTGGGTATTGGCAAATCGAGGTAAACCCAAGAGACCGCGAGAAGACTGCTTTTGTGACACCAGATGGCTCATATGAATTTAAAGTCTTGCCCTTTGGTTTATGTTCAGCGCCTGCTACTTTTCAAAGTCTTATGGATACCGTACTTTCTCGGTTGAAATGGAAAACCTGCTTGGTCTACCTTGATGATGTCGTAGTTTTTGCCGCAACATTTGACCAGCACCTTAAAAGACTTGAGGCAGTTTTACAAGCCATACGGTCTGCGGGCTTGACGTTGAAGCCTGAAAAATGCCACTTTTGTTATGAAGAGCTGCAATTTCTTGGCCACGTTGTCAGTCACGCAGGCGTTCATCCTGATCCTGAAAAGATCGCAGCTGTTGCACAGTTCCCGGTGCCGACTGATAAGAAGGCTGTCCGACGATTCCTCGGACTATGTGCGTATTATAGGCGATTCATCGTGGACTTCGCACGCATCGCATCACCGTTGACCCGCCTCACGAGAGAAGACGTTGCTTTCCAATGGAGCAACGAAGAGGAAGCTGCTTTTAAGAACCTCCGCCAGCGACTACAGACGCCTCCAGTGCTTGCCCACTTTGATGAGGAAGCCCCAACGATGCTACACACGGATGCCAGCAATATTGGTTTGGGAGCTGTGCTTGTGCAGCTGCAAGAGGACACAGAAAGAGTAATTGCCTATGCAAGCCGAACACTAACACGCGCCGAGACTAATTACTCCACGACTGAGAAGGAATGCCTCACCGTGGTATGGGCGGTCACAAAATTTCGCCCGTATTTATACGGCCGCCCTTTCAAAGTCATCAGCGACCATCACTCACTGTGTTGCTTGACAAATCTTAAAGATCCTACCGGGAGATTAGCGCGTTGGAGTCTCAGGCTGCAGGAGTACGACATGACTGTCGTACACAAGTCAGGAAAGTGCCACATGGACGCCGACTGTCTATCCCACTCACCCATTGAAGCGGCAACTCTATCCGATGAGGAGGAAACAGCATTTCTCGGTGTGCTTGACTCAACCGCTATCGCACAGCAACAACGTGGCGACCCTGAGTTACTTGCCCTAATTAATTACCTGGAGGGAATATCTCAGAAGGCACCAACTGTTTTCGTAAAAGCGCTGTCATCATTTTGCTTACGGAGCGGAGTGCTATACAAAAGAAACTTCTCTTCGACAGGATCTGCGTATTTGCTCGTCATCCCAGCAGCCCTTCGGTCCGAATTACTCGAAGCATGCCACAACGAGGTGACTTCAGGCAACTTAGGTTACACAAGAACGTTGGCCAGAGTACGGCAGCGCTACTTCTGGCCAAGACTGACCGTAGCCGTAAAACACCATGTTTGTACTTGCCTCGACTGCCAGCGACGGAAGCCCCGCCGCGGTGGTCTAGTGGCTAAGGCACTCGGCTGCTGACCCGCAGGGCGCGGGTTCGAATCCCGGCTGCGGCGGCTGCATTTCCGATGGAGGCGGAAATGTTGTAGGCCCGTGTACTCAGATTTGGGTGCACGTTAAAGAACCCCGGGTGGTCTAAATTCCCGGAGCCCTCCACTACGGCGTCTCTCATAATCATAGAGTGGTTTTGGGACGTTAAACCCCAGATATCAATCAATATCAAATGCCAGCGACGGAAGTCACCGCCGACTAAACCAGCTGGCCTTCTGCAGCCCGTGCAGGTCCCAAGAACACCATTCGACCAGATTGGCATGGATATTTTGGGCCGACTTCCTACTTCTACTGCTGGGAACCGCTGGGTTATTGTCGCGACTGATTATCTTACCCGTTATGCTGAAACAAAGGCTATCCAGAGAGGTACAGCAGCGGAGGTGGCACAATTTTTCATCGAGAACGTTGTCCTGCGGCATGGTGCACCAAGCGTCGTAATCACAGACAGAGGAACCGCATTTACGGCAGCTCTTTTGGAACAAGTCCTCATGCTGAGTGGAACAACCCATCGCAAGACCACCGCCTACCACCCGCAAACGAACGGGCTTACAGAGCGCCTGAACAAAACAATTGAAGACATGCTTTCAATGCACGTAGACGTCGAACACAAAAATTGGGACGAAATCTTGCCATATATCACGTTTGCATACAACACTGCCAAGCAAGAAACAACCCAGATGACCCCGTTCAGCTTAATTCACGGAAGGGAAGTACGAACCATGTTAGATGCGATGCTAGCGCACGAATGGGACGACATCGAACCGGACGCCGAGATGTTTACAGAACGAGCGGAAGAAGCAAGGCAACTAGCACGCCTGCGAATCCAGCAACAACAAGAGTACGACGCGAGCCGCTACAATTCTCGCCGCAGAACAGTCGTTTACCAGACCGGCGACAGAGTATGGGTTTGGACGCCCATAAGGAAACGAGGACTCTCTGAAAAGCTCCTTAGGAGATACTTTGGGCCATATCTAGTACTGCGACGACTGAGTGATGTTACCTACGAGGTCGTCCCCGACAGTTCATATAGTACGAGGCTTCGCCAGCACCGTCCTGAACTAGTTCACGTTGTGCGCATGAAGCCTTATGAAAGGTAGTGACTGCGCAAGACACTTCTTAAAGAACAGACAAAAAAAAACTGCACTACTGGTTTAGCATCGGGGTGATGCTCATTAAGAGGGGGGGCAAATGACGCGTGTGTACTGGTGGACCAAAACGACAATAAGGGGATTTGGCGGACACCAGGTAGTGGAGCTCTGGCTGAGTGAAGAAAAAGAAGGCGATCTTGCTGTTCGGCTGCTGAGAGTCGCTGTGTCAACGTTCATCTGCCCTTGGTTCGCGCTGCACCGCGACAATATATATATATATATATATATATATATATATATATATATATATATATATATATATATATATATATATAAGGGAAAGAAGTGTACACCTAATGGCTTGTTTTTCCGTGTTTTTGACACAATAATAATGAGATCTAACAGACAGTAATGCCAAGCAATGTACAGGGGAAGTTATTAGAACCAATGGAACGTAAATAAGAAAGAAAAGTGAGTGAAAAAATAGGCAACCGTGAGCAGGAATCGAACCTACGACCTTCGAATAACGCGTTCGATGCTCTAACGACTGAACTACCACAGCGGCCTTCCCTTCATCCACTTTTTTTGGGTTTATATGTGAATTTAGAAGTAGGAGTGTGAGTCAGCGCCATCTATAAGCCAAGCGACGAGTGTGAAACACATTTTTATGCGCATATGTGGCACCAGGTAGCACGTGAACTTATTACGAGTGGGCAGCTGATTAATAGTCCCTCGTATACAACCTATTGACACCAATTCTGCCAGTACTAGACCCTCGTTAATGAATATGGGAAAGAAGTGTATACCTAAGGGCTCGTTTTTCCGTGTGTTTGACACAATATTAATGAGATCTAACAGACAGTAATGCCAAGGAATGTACAGGGGAAGTTATTGAAACCAATGGAATGTAAATAGGAAAGAAAA
The DNA here is from genome assembly GCA_013436015.1 of Rhipicephalus annulatus. Classification (NCBI taxonomy): domain Eukaryota; kingdom Metazoa; phylum Arthropoda; class Arachnida; order Ixodida; family Ixodidae; genus Rhipicephalus; species Rhipicephalus annulatus. Next base: position 113,723 of record WOVY01011930.1, read on the forward strand.
GTGGGTGAAAAGATACTATATATATATATATATATATATATATATATATATATATATATATATATATATATATATATATATATATATATATATATATAAATATATATAGTGAGAATTCATTCTACGTCATCTTCCTCATCTATCAATAACCATCATCAGTCTTCAGCCCGTTCCTCTTCATGATCGGCTCCATCTTGCTGTTGCTTCAATAAAACGTCAGCTGCACCGTTGTATTTCAATATATATATATATATATATATATATATATATATATATATATATATATATATATATATATATATATATATATATATATATATACGGACGCACACACACGAGTACACTTGACAGCCTCGTACGCGCGCTGGTACAGAGAGGTTAAAACCAGTGCGAGAACCTTCTGAATATTTTCAGAGTGAATTACTGCTGTCGTATCTACCTTGTCAATTACGTAAAAATGTTGTGCATCCACTTTTATCTTTTTTTGCCGCTTGTAAATGACACATTTGAAGGTATCAAGCATGATTATTGGAAGTAAACGTGCGATCAGACCTTCAATCTTTAGTCGGTAAAGTGGACCCTTTAGGGGACTTATAAGTGACGTTCAAAATTATAAAGGAAAAAGCGTTTTGGCAGGAAAACTCAAATTGATGTTCGCATGCATGGGAGCGACGTAATAGATGATAAATAGAGAAGATAATAAGAAGATATGCTTGTGATTTTTTTCCACTCTATTCTAGCTCGCTTTCAAGTGCCGCTATCATGGACACTGGACGTCGCCAGTTTGTAACTGTAAAAAAAATGAAGGGTGCTACCATTTCTAGAATTGAGCAGTGCAACAGCCGCAGATCGCACCATTCATTAATAAAAAATAAAATCATCTATACTCTGCGGAAGGGTAAAGGTGAAGCGCGTTGCGGGAAAATTTCCTCTCGCTCAGGGAAGACCGATTGTTCATTCACGTCAATACAGTTGATAATACGCAGGTACTTTGGGTGCTTCTTTAATTGGTACGCTAATGTACTTGTGCATAGCAAAAGTCTTGAAAGTGAAAAAGGTGGCTGTGTGAACAACCATGCACAAACCGTTTTAGCAAAGCATTAATACAAAATTTCAACGAAAGAAGCAAATCCGAGAAATGAATAAAAAAAACGAAGAAGCTTGCCCAAGAATACAGATTGGCGAAAGAAGTACAAAGAACTCGACGGTGATTGCAATACCCTCCTAAGAATCTGCCTAATAAATTCGGCTGGCCAGCTCGCGAACAAATCTGATTATAACTCATGCAAAAGTTTGCTAAGTTCCCGAGAAGCGCTGGAGTAAATATTTCAGAAAGAAGTTCGAGTTTTAACTTACAACTCTCAAACTTGGTGGTTCTCTTGCTACTGCTGCCTGTGTGAGATTCAGTGAAGGTCAAATGGCCAATTCATCTTGAACGAACGCTTTTCCTCCCCTCTGTGCTTTTGAAGAACTTTGTTAACACGTCCTCCAACTGACCCCATATGACTGTCCAATATTGACTGCAAGGAAGAAAGAAGCAACAGCTTAGTGGAGCTGATTTCTATCACCGTGGGATGCTTTAAGGTCTTCAGATTGATTGATGCTTGCGCTAACACCGATTACGGCTTTATATGTTTTTTATTCATAACGGCAAGTCTCCGTCTAGACTGCAATATATATATATATATATATATATATATATATATATATATATATATATACTCAGCTGCTATATCTTATTATAGTATTTTAAATGCATTATAACTATATACTACATATATATATATGTATATATATATATATATATGTATATATATATATATATATATATATATATATATATATATATATACTCAGCTGCTATATCATTATATAGTATTTTATAATGCATTAATGCATTATACTATATTACATTATAACGAAAAGAAAAATGAGATGGTCAGAGGCAGGCCAGGGAAAAAAAGACAGTTTTCGTAATTTGGATGCATTCCATTTTTTTGTGATTGGCTATAAACAATGCATAGTTACTTCTTTTTTGCCAGATAATGCAATGTGTCATCGTTAGGGTTATTTCTGATTACAATTCTACATTATACACACTTACTTCAAAATCGAAGAGCAGTTTTTTGACGGGTACAGATATTTCGGCGGCTTCTCGCGCTGCATTTCAACTCTGTAAGATGCTTGCTGCATATATTTGCAAAGAATCAGTCGGTATGTAAATGAACATTTCTTCGGGTTCAGGCAGTGGAATCAAGAATTAGACCACGTAAATAGAACCCACTCAGTGATATCTGTTCTGATGTTCTTTTGGGGAAGAATATCTTTGTATTTGAGATTCGTTTGCGCCATAAGTATCTGCACGAAAAAAAACTGTCGACTTTAAACAAAATTTTTATTAAAATTTCACACAAAAGAGCAGTGTACTTAAGATGTAATGGTGAGCCAGTTGGAGAGCTATAATAATCGATGAAACAGCGAACAAAAGGACAGAATCACGCACACATAACATGACCCAAACACAAATGCTGTATTGCAAATGAGTTCGCTAAACGGAAAAGAAAGAAATTTAATTTTCTGGTACAGAGTATGAAAGAGGCAAATCCGAAAGCAGAAAAAAAAAGATCTGTTTACAAAACTCCACAAAAGCAAGGAGAGGCAGCTACTGCGGGGAAATATTTTTTAAGTCATAGACTACAAAGGATTGAGAGATCACTACAGTTATTTCAGGACGGTGCATGAAGATAAACATTAGACCAGCGCTTCTTCGAGGGTCTATTTGTGTTCACCCATATTTCCGTACACTCACCGTCGCTGGGTTTCGCATGCCCCTTACGTCGCCAAGAACTGTGCCTCTTAGAAGCTTCGCTAGAAAAGTAAAGGCAAGCGAGAGTTACTAAATTATCACGTCGAAGAAATAGTAGAAAAGCCAGCAACACTGGAGCGTGATCCAGGATGCAATAGGAATTTTTTAATATCTCTTGGCAAAAGAAGCGGCCGTAGACTACCACGCCCTGACGCAATCTTTTTAAGCCTTACTAACCGAAAGACCAGGGAGGAGAGAGAGTGTGCTGCGAAGCTAGCTGTGAACGAATGCTAGGAGCAAAAAAAAAGGGGGGGGGGAGCCAGAGCAAATTTTTCGGTGCCGTTGCTGGACCGATAGTGTGCTTGCCAGCAATAGGATTTCAAGAGTGGAAAAAAAATACAGGGGGAAGAACTTTACTTCACTGGAGATAAAGTGAAGATAAAAAGAACAAACGCATGCTCGCGCACAATGAGCGGGAAGTAAAAAGAAGAACGATCGCGAAAAGAGGAAGCTCGCCTGTTCACACTTGCCTCCATATGAAAGCGGTCACGATATCGTATTTCTTTCTCTCAGAAAGAGGGTTGTTTTTTTGTGTATGTTACTCTAGTAGGGGAAACACCATTTGATCCCGAAATCAAACTGATAGCGAGAAATACACGTGAAACATCCAAGAAGGGAAGAAAAGTAATTTGTGTCCGTGGTACTTGCAGATATTCATGATGGCTGTATTCTACCTTTGAAATGCGGCCAATGCGCGCCCTCAAAGCGTCGATTGCGATATAAATAGGAATCGGATAGTCTGGAATTGGATAGTCTCAAATCATATCGTTACAGAAAAACGGCAGCCAAGGTCATTGAACTGTTTACAGAGCTTCTTGCATACGTATGCGTGACGTTTTTCCTTTCATATTTCTTGTATTGGTATCGTATTATTGCTTTTGATCACGAGCAACTTCCCCTCTCATTTTTCTTTTGTGGTGAAGTTAGAAAATGTTTATTGAAAGGGTAGAAGAACCGCAAGGAATATATTGGATAAGTTTAGATCGGAAATCATTTAAATAGAACAACGCACGCCATACGGAGGCTGTTCGCATTCACAGCTTTGTTACATTTTTTATCACCTAGCAAGTTTACCTCGCCTGGCACGTAATAAGCAAATCTGTCAGTCCGCGACACCACCCAATGGACATAAAAAACTCTGTATATTTACTTTCTTTTATCCCATTTTACTTTCTAATGCTTTTTCTCTCTCTGATTTTGTCTTTCATTTCCCCATATCTTCTCCACACAGAGCAGCAAGTCGGCGATCAACACATGCCAGCTAAGTTTTCTGCCTTTTAATAATGTTGTCTCGCTCTTTCCTTTTGAAACCTTTTATCTTGTATGTCATCCTTTGCGCCCATCTATTACGTGGTTGCTGGTTAATGTTCTGGACGATGCCTAAAAGGGCAACAAGTTTCGAACTGAGCAATTATTCATGTGAAATACCTTGTAATTGTAACTGTTATGTGACGACACATTGCGCGTATTGTCACGTCTGAAAAAAGAGGGACTTCGAGTAAGAAGTACCGCGTAGTCACAAAGACGCAGGTCAGTGACGCGACACAACCAAAAGCCTCGGTCAGAGCACGCGCTGTCCCAAAAAACGACTTCCTCGTTTGTTTGGGCGTGATGCGGGCTCACGCTCACCGCAGTTTATGGCTAGGTGGAAATATATAACGCATGTACAGCTGTCTCAGTGCTCAGTGATAGATGCATCAATGTATATGTGGTTCAGACAGTACAGAAAATGCAAAAACAATAGAGACCTGCTTGCATTAAGGTCAAGATAGAAAATTCGCCTCTATCCCTGGTACCTGGAATGTCAAGACGCACTCTGTGTAGATGTAAACATCACAGTGCTTATGGAGAAGACTGAGATAGCACGCGCTTGCCTCAGCCTGCGGCAAAGTGCCTCAACAGTTGGAGCAGCTTGAATTGAGACTATCCGATCCCTATTTATATCGCAATCGATGCTCCCAAGGCGCGTATTGGCCGCATTTCAAAGGGGGGATACAGCCATCATGAATATCTGCAAGTACCACAGACACAAAAGCCGTTTTCTAATGTGGTGATTCCTTCAGATATTTATTGGGCACATACACTCATGTATATATGTCTACAAAAACGAACAAATCAGGTAAATCCATCTGATTCCATATATATATATATATATATATATATATATATATATATATATATATATATATATATATATATATAATATTTCGTGACGTTTCTTTTTTAAAGAAAGCCTATTAGCGAAATTTGAATTTGAGCAAAAGTGGTTCAACTCATACATGAGATGGTTATATGGTATTTGAAAGACCACAAGGAAATGCCCAGGTGGGCTTAAAGGTTCGTATCGTATTACAGATATCTCATTGTACTTTAAAAATGTATGACACACTATGTATCAGAGACTTGGTGGTGATGGGCAACAATAGGAGATATATTCCCGTATTTGTGCGGCTTCTTTTGGCGGTGTGGCCAAGTACACTGCATTCATCTTTCCTCTGCGGAAGTGGTGAAAATTCTTCCTACCAGCACAAGGCGAACAGTGAGTGCTTGAATATGGTGGTGACACTTGAATATTCTTCCGAAATGCAAAAACATATTACGAAAAGTAAAAATTGGTAGCGTATCTACGTGCATCGCTGCAAACTTCATGGAAGAGCGATATTATTTTGTCGGCCAAAAAACCCTTCACGTTTTGCCTTGCCCCAGACAGAATATCCTCTTATATCTAGTGGTCGGTCACATGTGGCTGGCATTGATAAAATGAAAAAGGCACTGCGTGAGATATGGGAGCCATCTGGCAGTGCCGTCGGGAAACACGAGCTTGTGCAGAACAGAGGGCCACTGTCAGGTGGCGGAACTATACGTGTGGTCAGCAGGAGAGTCACTGTATATGCTTCCTGCGGGAGCAGAGTAGCACATTGGTCGACCATCTTGCCTGGTTAGTACCACAGTTACGTGGCGAAGCCACGTTCTGGTTTTGGAGGTGACTTGCTTAAGCCTGTCGCCGATCACCAGTGGACGTGCCTGGCGTGGCAGTGACCAGCGAAGAAAAAAGAAACATCTGTTTTAGGGACTGTGCCACAGGAATTCAAAAGTATCTTTTAGTCTGTCCGGTAACGCAAAGAACAAAGGCGTAGCGTAGTGCCGAATAACATGCACCACCGCTGCGGCATGGTTATATGGCGCCAGCTATGGAAGGTAAGTAGACACTCGCAAATGCGAAATATAGGCTCTCCGAGATACAAAGAGCGCCCCACTAAGCCTACAGCATTGAATATTCTAGCATGTTTTTCAAAAATGGTGCTGAGTCCAGGCAAATGGTTCGCTGTCGAAGCCTAATGACATAAATTTAAAGCAATTAGAAGCACACGTTCGTAGCTAACAAGCTACAGAGTGCATGATGGTCACTTGATAGATTTTAGGTGGACGGCAACCACTTTCAGCGGTGTGACCTGTGCACGAGCTTCTCCGCGGTGCATGGTTGCTAGCGGCATTAAACAAATCTACTACACTGGTACCCAAAGCTAGTATGTGCAGTTACTCTAGCCGGCAGAGCTCTTTTTCGTGAATATTTAGCGTCACATTTTCAGCCCAGCGTAAGAAACACCCGCTTTTTCATGCATATAGTATCGCATTTTCAGTACAGCGTAGAATTTTACAATAACTATAGGATTCTTACAATAACGTATATGTATACATACTCCTAAAGAAACACACCACCTTATACTTACGTATTGATGTTGCAACTCATATACGCCTAATATTTCCTTTTTTATCGACAATGTTCACAAATACGACCGAGCCATCAGTTTAAGATGACTCGGCGTTCAGCAAGTGCCTATCGTTAAGTGGGATGGCTGAACTGTGGGGCAGACAGACACAGGTTGGCAAATGAGGTTAATTTGTTTGCAGGTGTAACGTGGCAGCAGAAAGCACAAGACCGGGCAGATTGGCGGAACACGGGAGAGGCTCAATGAGGTTGGTAACTGGGCTAGTTGGCGATCAATCATTTTACCGTAAGGTTAAGTAGTGCAGTTTTTAACATAAACAAGAGGAATAAGAAGGACGCGACACTCGCTACGCAAATGGTTTGCGAGTGTCGAGTGGCGAGTGTCGTTAAGTAGCGCAGTTTTTACTGCGCTTCTTAACTTTACGGTAATATGGAAGAGGCCTTTGCTCTGCAGTAAGCGTAGTCAGGCTGATGATAGTGATGACTATATTGATGCGAAACAATGATAACTGACGTCGGTGTAAACTGGCACTTCACTTGTTTCCCACTTAAACGTACAGAAAGCAAACAAAGGTCACTGAGAACGTGCCCAAAGAGACGTACAAATTCTCAAATTTTCAAATGCGAGTATTTGTCTGTATTTGATTAAAACACGGAAGCGAAAATAGGAGCCTTACTAAGATTGAATACGAGTCTGGGCCGAATTATGTCTCATCTCATACGCCATTCTGCCAAAAAATATTTAGTCTTTAACACCTCGCTGAACAACTTAATGCGATGTAAATCCGGTCTAAAGGCTCTTCTTTCTTTTTCTAGAAGCCATGTTCGCGCATACAAAACGTGCAGTTATAAGTTTGTAGTAACTACCAAATGCCATAAAGTGAATGTAGCGTAATTCAACATAATACGGAATCGCTTCAGATAATACAGCAGTATTTCACTGTTCAGGACGAATTGTACTTTCAACTTTATATGTGGTAGACAAATAGGTTTTTCCTATACAACTCAGCACACGCGCAGTTTATGAAATAGCAACCCATTTAAGCTCAATATTCATTTGTCATTTTAAGGCACTCATTTGATCTATGCTTATGTCGCAAGAGTCTGACACGTTCTCCTCATCTATTAGGAGTGGTGGCGGCGCTTGAATTCCGGCTCTTTTGAACCTGTTAATTACAGTGTCACATCTCTATACAGCAGCAACTGCAAAAGAACAGCCGTGAACAACATTATGCACAACGGTGACCAGTCATGCCCACCTTGTTATCCAATTGCTGACCCCCCACCCCTTTTTTTGCGGCCTTGTTCGCGTTAAGGAATGTCGTTTCAATACAGTTACCGCCTTCTTATGGCTGGCTTATCTCTGGTCTGTTTCATTTACTTATGCTTGCACCTTTGTTGTTGTCAGTACCCCCTCTCTTTTCTTTTATTTTTCTCAGTTTTTCACCCTGTTCGGAACTCTTTCGTTTGGAGTCTTAACCAGAAGGAATGCCAATGTCAATGTAACGACAAGGATATCAACCAAAGTGTCCTTTGGAATGAGTCTATGCTACACTTGCGCAAAAAAATAATTTTAATGTCTTTGCTGCTGAACACTAAAGTCAGAAAGAACAAATAAAGAAAAAATGGTGCCCGCATCTTCTCCTAGGGCGAACTTGAGTAAATGCGCCGCAACGTGGTTGGGGTAATGCGTGAAGGTTGTGCAATTGGGTATGGTTTGAGAATGCTTAAATGTTATTTCTTTATTATTATAACTTATAGAATGAAGGAGAAGCGAATGCAAGAAGTGCAAAGTTAAAGTGCGTTTTTTTTACTTGAATTTAAGGTTGGTCATGCTGCAGAGCGGATTTAGCTTGATCATAACACGCTACACATTAAAAAATCATAATCATGACTGATCCTTCTGTCTTAGAAATCTGTGTAACACGAAAATGAGAAGTGTCACCACGTAAGTAGTTGAGCGTTTATTGGTCCTTGTCTTGCAATAAGATGAAATGAATGAATGATATAGCAGCAAATAGTAATTTAACGCGTTGAATGGCTGGCTGGTCGAACCTTGCAGCGCGTTCCTCGAGCAGAAAAAAAGCACGAAAAGAGCATACACAGAGTTAGCGTGAAGTAACTGCCACAGATAGATAGATGAAGCACTCTGCTCCCCCGCAAAGGAGGGCGCACTGAGCAAACGCACACGTGTAGGCAAGACGAGCGCGAACGAACTCTCACAATAGGTGACCAGTAAAAGAGCGAGCGATTGTGGGATGCATCGTCTGCTGCCGGCTTCCGGTTTGAGAACAGCAGATGACGGTGAACCGCTTCGCCTCAAGCCTCAGATTATTCAGGATTCGCGCACGCTGTCGCCCGTTTATCTTCGTCCTGACAAACCATGGTTGGTTGTTCAGCCATTGGCTTCTCCAACTCAAACGTGAAAGGCAAATGCATGCATCAATTCTCATGAAACGAAGAAAGAAAATTGAGGTGGACCGCGGCTCTGAAGAGCGCCACAGTGACAGGTAGACTTTGGGTACCGAACGTTGAAGTCAGAGTGTGCGTAGATCATTTTATCACAGGTATACGTGTGTCTTCAGCACTAATAAAAAGCTTACGCATGAATTTGCCGCAATATTACATGGAGAAATAAACTGTCGCGCAGGCGTGCCTAGCAAATATATTACGGAAACGCGCGGGTCAAATCTACCTGCCTTACGAGATGAGTGCCGGTCATTGCAGCCATATAATATACGACATAAAACACGAAAGGTTCTCTCAAGAGTAAGTTTGCACGAAGTGCTGGACGAGTCCATTTGCGTTTATCTTGCTTAAACTGTGCGCCAGGACGGCACACAAAGGAAGAACTGCGTTAAACAAGCACAGGGTACCGATTATTTGGCACCGCCTATGTCTGACTATTGTTTATGTGCCACCGTGCCTCGCAGCTTGATCACCATCAGTGTTCCACTAAGCATCTGGCTTCGACTAAGAAATAGGTTATCAAAATTTCCAGAGCCCTTCACTACGGCGTCTCTCATAAGGATATGGTGGCTTTGGGTCGTTAAACCCCACGTATCAATCAATCAATCGACTAAGAAATGCACCTAATAGTGCACTGAAGGCTACAAAAAAAAGGATATCTCAACGCGCTCAATAAGTGCTGCGCTTCATGCTGATCGACCGACGATGTTGGCCGAAGCAGCGATCCCGAAATGAACTCTAAGCACACTGATACAGTCATCTTCATCCCCGGATATTTTTAAAATGGTGATTTTTATCTGCAGTAACGTATCATACAATGGAAACTGTCTTCTGTGTCGAGTGATCTGTTAGCCAAACTGACAGTGTACCCCGAGCAGCATAAGAGCATTGCAGATAATTTTAGAGTGGTAGAAAAGGTTTCTTACCGTTCACAGCTTTCGTAGTTTGTCATTATCGCAGTCACGATTAGCAGAAACAAGAAACCAACTTCTAAAGCACTGACACTGCACCGAGAGAGGCTTTTTTTAACGAAGCGGTACAAAAATGCACGCGTGCCGCTGCTAACACGCGTGGTGCGTCGAACCGGAAGCCATCGTATCCCACAGTTCCCTGCGATTGCCTATATTACAGGTCACCTATTGTTATTTGTGCGTGAGCAGCACGCTCCGTTCACAAGCACAACCGCTGCAGCGAGTGAAGTGACATGCGGGCTCCGTAAATTCCATGCACCCTTGCAGCAAAAGTCGAGGACCATGCTTATCTCGAGATTAGCGCTGTCGCACGAGTGAACATGGCCTGCTGAGGCTCGTCTTTCGCAACGCGGGGGGGGGGGGAGGGGGAGGGAATGTCCTTTAAAGCGTATGCTTCGGATTCTCCGTAGCATCTCACCGGTGATAACCAGAACACACGAAATTCCCCTGTCTGGGAGTACCACCAGCAGTAAATGTTGTATATAAATACCTTACAGTTAGTAAACTGAAGAGCGTATGATTTGTGGCAGAGTCGGTTCGCATCACGCCCTGCGCAGCAAAAGGTCGTAAGTTACACTCCCTGTGACAAAACAGTCGTCTAGTTTATTCTTTGCCATCTCCAACTTAATAATTTACATTGTCATATCCGTGATGGAAACACGTTTGTGAACAATGGTGAACACCAGCTTAAAACACATTCTTGTTATTAAAATTTGTTCAGAATTAAATTTTGGCAGCGAGTTTAGTTATGCGTCGTGCGCAAATCAAATAAATAACGTACGCGAAAAATACAAAACGAACATACACATGGCGATAGATGTTGAAACAGAAGCTCTGAGAAACAATTCTGAATGACGTAAGTTAGGATAACAGCCATCGATAAGTGAGGAAGTTGGGGAGTTCCTCCCCGGAACCAACGTGCAAACGGAATGGCAAGTAGCATAAAGGCCTCTTGGTTGCCACAAGGCAACTGATGCAAGGTCACTAAGTATCCCAATTTTTCTCGCTTGTATAGGGAAAGTGGGCGGAAAACGATGGAAGGGTGTAGGTGAGAGGGAGCGCACCGCTTGGTTTTCTTGGCGCAGGACTGTCGTGTGGCTTTGCCAAGCAAGGCCGCGGTGGCAAATGTTGCCCTGACGAGATAGAATATGCGCCAGAGCAGACTCTGGTGATTAATTTTCATGGCCCGATAAGCGGGTCGTCTTGACTCTTTCCTTCCTAACAGTACAAGGGGTTTCGGTTGAACGCATCCGCCCCTTCCCTGTCCACTCCATCAACTTCCGCTTTCGGCTAAGGAGCGTGGCCTCACCAATATTCTTTGTCTCTCGTAAGCCAGGAGCATTCGTAAAATGCCATTATGTTGGCGGCTCGCGTGGTTGTTTATGCCTTTTTCTGTATAACGTGAATTCGTTGCTTCACTTCTATGCGTGGGCTTGCGTCTGTCGTCATGAATCTGCGTGTGGCAATTAATAAGATTTTCAAGCACACACCACAGTACGCGTAAAGGAAATCGAAAACTTGCTATTTATGCGCGACTTTTAGCAAGAACGCTTCACGCGCTCTTCGGGACTGATGTCCGCAAGGCGGCGTAACATATAAACCCATTGATTCACGAGAATACATTTTTGTCTTCGTCGACGTTGGTTCAAGCAGCTGGGGCTGAGTCCTGGTGCACTGATGTATGTGCAGAAATATGCTGCGAAAAATTCGACAAAACCCCAATACGAACGTTGTAGGAGTGACAAAACTTTATCGACATTTTGTAGCTTAGAGATACAGTCTTAAAGCTTAAGACATTCCTCCTTTTACCTCTAGTATCTTATAACTGTTCGGATATATCTACGCTAACTATAAAGTACGCAGTCAGCTTCAACAGTGGCATATAAGTGACAAAAAGGTTGATTAGGCTGTGGACTATCAGAAGAGGAGTGGCTCGCCTTTGTCAGAAATAGGCTTCTTCAACGATGCGGTAATTTTCATTACGGTGTATTTCTTCTTTGGTTTCACACACTACTTCCATCGTGAACCTAAACACCCTCGGTGAGGGGGCGATCATTACAATGCTTTAGTCTTCATCTGATCTTCACGGACGACAATGTCCTTTCGGTGGTATTCTTTCCGCCTTCATTTGAGGATCATTTTCCTCCGACTTGTCACTATCATTTCAGGGGCGAAGCTCCTTATAGCGGCACCCGCTCGTCCCTCGTAGTCGTAGTAGTAGTCGTAGTGCGTAATCAGTCTTAAATTTTGACCTCCAAGGTGGTGCCGGTGAGAGATCTCTTCTGTGCTTTGTTGAACAATAAAAAAAATGGCAGCATATCCACGGAGTGTATGATAGAGAGTGGGGCGAAGCATCCGTCCGTCCAGGGGGAGGTCGCGTTCCAGAAGAAGTTCTAGACCCAAGGCCCGCTCCCAATCACGGGGGCGCTCGAGTTCTCAAGGTCACCATCAGGGTCGGGATCAGCCTGGGCGGCACCCGAATGACCTGCTGCCTGGCGTTCAGTTTGAGATCACGGCTTCACACCCGGGGAGGACGCCTGCAGTTGCATCGAAAGGCAGCTGGGCTGAGCGAGAGCGCAACGGCGCGGCAGAGGTGATGACAGGTAAGCTGCCAGAGCATGATAGAATTGCACAGCTAGAGCAAGAAAACGCGAGACTTACAAAATCGAATGAGAGGCTATCAGCTGAGTTAAAGGAAATAAAAATTCTTCTCACTAAGCTAACCAGCACGTAGTCTTCACAGCCAATGCCTCATCCAGTCGATGTCCCTGTGGCTGAAAACGTGGGAGACTCGAGAACTACAAAAAAGAGGGCAGTCGTAGCAGAACACGTGGAAGCCAACCAAACGAGCATGTCAGATATGAAAGAGGCCTTGACACGCTCAGCAAAGTAGTAGCGAATCTTAGCGAGCAGATGGGTAGGCTACAGTCAAGCGTGGCGGCACTGGAAGAGCATATGACTTTGCGCATTACAAAGGTCGAAGCATATCTGCACAATACAGCAAGGCCTCCTCATGCACCAAACTCACCCCTTCGGCCACCAATACTAGTGGTACCAAACCTGTCGACAGGTGCAGCATCAGGCTCTGGCCGCCCATGTAATAACCTTGATGGCAGCGCTACGTGAAGCATTTCGTATCTGGCAATGGAACTGTAGAGGTTACCTTAAAAAGAAGGCAGCCCTACAGCAGTATATCAGGAGCAGTCAAGAAAAGCCTCATATTATATTATTACAAGAAACCCTTTCACCGCAAGCAACATTGCCTGGATTCCGGCCTGTAATGGGGGATACTGAAGGGAGGGGAGTCTGCACCTTCGTATGCAACAAACTAACGCACGTAACCCACGACCTCAAGATAGAAGCAGGCCGGTTGGAACACGTCATGGTAGAGATCGTGCCAGGTACCAGCAACCGTCAGAGCATTTTCATTCTTAATATATACAGCAGTCCAAAGGAACAAAAGCAAGGGTTCAAGATGGTTCTAAAGAAAGCTGTTAATATCGCCGGGGAATGTCCACTCGTCATAGCAGGTGATTTCAACGCCCTTCATCATACGTGGGGTTACAAGTACAACACTGGGAAAGGAAATCGACTTTGGCAAAGTGCCAGTGAACTTGATCTCACCCTAATCACAGACCCCAGCCTACCAACAAGGCTTGGTACATCTTGCTGCAGGGATTCCACCCCGGACCTTACATTTGTAAGGAACATCACGAAGGCCCAGTGGATGAACCTTGCTGTAGACCTAGGGAGTGACCACTGCATTCTTGCCACTACCTTCTCCGTGGAGCGTAAAAAGCAGAGAGAATTCCACTTCACAGGCTGGGATAAGTTCAGGAAGATTGGAAAGGGAACAAGATGGCCACAGACACGACTTGGAGCAGTGGGTCAAACAGTATAAAGATGACATCAAATCCGTCTCCTCCACCATTACCACAGATTTTCCGGTTGAAAGAATGGATAGCCGGCTGATTGATTGATTTGTGGGGTTTAACGTCCCAAAACCACCATATGATTATGAGAGACGCCGTAGTGGAGGGCTCCGGAAATTTCGACCACCTGGGGTTCTTTAACGTGCATGGATAGCCGGCTCGCTCATCTTCTTGAGGCAAAGCAAGCACTACTGAACCGTTGGAAGGGTCAGCGCCTGAACCGAAGGCTGAGGAAGAAGATAGCTGAGGTAAACAGATCAGTCGAGGAACATTGTCGCGCACTCTCCAGGCAGCAATGGGACGAAATCTGCAATTCTGTCGATGGTCAGATGCGCAATGGCAAGACATGGAATATGTTAAAGCATCTCCTCAACGAAAACACCACCAAAACAAATCAAAAGCATGTTATCGCTCGAATTTTGCACAAAGAGATAGGGCGCACTACAGAACAGCAAGTTGTGCAGCGGCTCAGGCATAAGTACCTCCCAATAAAAAGAGGATTGGCACCACCAAGTAGACAGTACCAGGACAGGCCCAAGCCAGGTCTTGAGGGCGACTTTAACATCGAGGAGATCAGAAGAGCCTTGCATGATCTCAACGGCAGGTCGGCCCCTGGCCCGGACGGTATATCAAACAAGGCCCTTCGTAACCTTGATGATGATTCAATTGAAACCCTGAAGGATATGATCAATGCAGCATGGAAAGAAGGCAGGGTGCCAGAGCAGTGGAAGCTGGCCAGGACGATCCTTATTCCTAAGCCAGGAAAGCCTCCTAACTTGTACAACATGAGGCCAATATCCTTGACATCATGTATCGGCAAGGTTGCAGAACATGCCTTACTGCACAGGATAAACAAGTACTTGGAAGATAACGACATATATACACACAATATGGTTGAATTCAGGGCAGGGCTATCCACACAAGATGCATTGAAGCTTATCAAACACCAGGTCATCGATAACGAAACGAGAGACGTGAGAGCCATTTTGTGCCTAGATCTAGAGAAAGCGTTTGACAACATCCACCACTCATTCATACTCGAAGCAATTTCCAAGCTTGGTCTGGGGAAAGCCTTCTATGACTACGTATGGTCTTTTCTTACAGATCGGAAAGCCGTGATGAAAATTGCAGATATCGAGACCGCAGAAATCGAACTAGGAGCAAGGGGCACGCCGCAAGGGGCAGTGATTTCACAAATGCTGTTCAACATTGCCATGATTGGACTGTCAAAGAAATTATCGAGCATTGAAGGATTGAAGCACAGCATCTATGCAGATGACATTACCATCTGGTGCACAGGTGGAAGCGAGGGGCAGATTGAGAGCGCCCTGCAAGAGGCGATTGACACCGTAAAAGAGTACCTTCGTCCTTCTGGGCTCAAGTGCTCCTCGAGTAAGTCAGAACTTTTACTGTATAGGACTGCACGCCGGGGACTGAAACCCAGGGGATGGAAGCCGTTAAACCAGATAGACATCCACCTCCGTACAAATCAAGGGGATTCCATCCAGAGGGTCGACTCCATCAAAGTCCTGGGCATGCTGATAGAGTCTACCGGCGCCAACAGCAAATCTATAGCCAAGTTAACGTGGAAAACAGACAGTGCGGTGCACCTCATACGCAGAGTGGCCAACAAAAGAAATGGGATCAAGGAAGACAACCTCATCAGGTTGATGCATGCGTTTGTTCTAAGCCACTTCACGTACGAGGCAGCAATGCACAACTGGTCAAGAGCAGAGTCCGAGACACTGAATGTGCTCCTCAGGAAAGTTATCAAGAAGGTCCTGGGCCTACCTATACATACCAGCACCGAGCGTCTGCTTGAGCTTGGCATTCACAACACGCTCGAAGAAATAGCAGAAGCCCAAGAGAGAGCACAGTTTGCAAGGTTATCTACAACAAGGTCGGGGAGAATGATCCTGCAGAGACCATTAAAAACTAGCAAGACTGTCAAACGAAAAGTTCGCAGATACACGTACACTGGAAATCAAAGATATGCGAAGCATGAATGAGAAATGTTGAAATGTCCCTTTAAAATCAGCACAACGTAACAAGGTGGAGGTAAATGATGCCGTACATGACTTCCTTGTCGTGACTATCTTGTTTGGATGTGCCGTGTACTTTCGTCATCTATTCACGTCACGTGCTGCCAAATTTAGTATATGTGAAGCTAGCGAAACGGCCGCGAGCACGCTATGAGCGTGGTATGTTGTCATGTTCTTACACGAGACGCGTGTCAGGATTATCGTGTTTGCACCAGTCATATATTTCGTCATCCATTGACGTCAAGTAACCCGATATTTGGTATACGTGCAGCTAGCAAAACGGCCGCGAGCGCGTCATGAAGGGCCCAATATACTGCAATGTTGCGTTGACGTGCGCGCACGCTGGACACACCGACGCAACGTTAGCAAAACGCGAGCACTCAATAGTCTCACGCCAGGCGCGACCAGCGTCCACCGGCGCGGCCCGACGGCAACCGGTGCGAAATGCGACATGGTGCTTTTTGCACCGATGCCACACAGTAACATTACTCTATGCCGATGCGTTACCCAGACAACACTGCGTCTCCCTCTTTACATGACGGAGGGGGGGGGGGTGCCGGACGCGCTGAAACGCGCATGTATCAAAGCAACGCAGCGCGGCGCGCGCCTGCGAGTATATAGCAGGACCAGCGCTTGGCGTGGCAACACCGCCGTGACGCGACGAAATTAGCACCGGCGATCATGCGCACCGCGTCACGTCGAAATGCATAGACGCCTTGACTGTTGCTTGTACTCATGTTCTCACATGACGTTCATCTCATGATTATTATGTTTGCACCAGTCACATACCTTCGTAATGCATCGGCATCTGTAATACCAAATTTGACAGATGTGAAGCTAGCGAAACGGCCACGAGCGCATCACCAGTGTGGAATGTAGTCATATTGTTACATGACATGCATGTCATGATTATCATGCTTAGATGTGTCATTTACTTATGTCGTCCGTTCGCGTCGCATATACCGAGTTTGGTACACGTGAAACTAGCGAAACTGCCGCGAGCGCATCATGAGCGTAGCATGCAGTCATGTCGTTACATGACACGCGTCTGATGTTTATCATGTTTACACCAGTCACATACCTTCGTCATTCATTCACGTACCGGAATATCAAATTTAGTACTTGTGACACTAGCAAAACGGCCGCGAGTGCATCATGAGCGTGGCATGCAGTCATGTTGTTACATGACACGCATGTCATGATTTTCATGTTATGACTACTCCAATATGTTCATCAAATAGGTTTGGTATCGATACCAATATCAAAACGGCTGGGAGAGCTAAAAGTCGTAGGCGGCTAGGTAGCTAGACAGGTAGATGGATAGATAGATACGCTCAAATTCGCCGAAGTTCGCTAAGAAACGTTTCGCATTTAAAACCATTCATTTGAAACGCCCACCTCTTGGGCCCTGCATTAGGATGCAGTAAAGGAGCATGATAAGATGTGTGCGGTTTAACGTCCCAAAACCACCATAGAGTGAAGGAGCGTCAGTCGAACCTTTCATGCTCGACGTCTGCTCCTGTCATCGACGCACTCTAACTTTTTCGACGCACTCTAAGTTAGCGCTCGTGTCTTTCGTGTCCTTCTTGTATCCGATTGCCGGAGAGCCAGAATTATAAAAAAAAACAGAGACTGGCAGTCAAGTTACGGTGGCCGCGAAGCTGAAGTCAAAACTACAATGTCGAGAAAGATGTCACCTAATGAAAGTTCGAAGGAGAGAAACAATGGGAAAATCAATGTTTGGAAACATTGCAAAAATGCACAGCAGCCTACGCGGCTTTCAGCAATGCACGTAAGCACACTGTTTTTGTTCGCTGCTTGCACACGACACGGGGAGATGAAAAATGGCGGGCACTGCATTTTACTGGGCACAGATTTTATTACTTTTTACGAAACACTGCCGTGGAAAGAACAAATTTGTGAGTATCAGTTGAGGTATTCAGTATATAGGGAGGCGCGTACACCAAAGCCAGCTTTACATCCGCGCCGCCTGCGCCATTAGGAGCAGCTGCTTCGTAAAACCCAGTATCGATAAACGTGGAGCAGCCTCCTTCATGCATGCCACGTCGCAGTCTCAACCACATGCTGTCTTCTTTTTACTTCACCATTTCACTTTGCAACCAGCTGCATTCTCCGCAAAAATGAAAATCTTATAGATTCTGAGCACGTCTGATTTATCAGTGAATATCAAGCCGGACACAAAATTGACTGTCTCCAAGGTGATAGGGTACTTCAGATGTGATGCTGCCAGACACGATTTTGCACGGTGCGACACACAGTGAATTAATCCACCTTTTGATATTGTAGGCCAGTAGCACTACGTCAATAATCATGATAAATAAGCTTCAGTGCTACATGCGGCTGTAATAACTAGAATGCGGCTTCTGCCATGGGTGCCGTGTATTACGTAGAGCAGGCGTGTCGCGTTTTTAAGGTGTTTCAAGCAAGTTCAGAAAGTAGTCGGAAAACAAGTGTTCCGGAACTTCAGCAGATCCATGGGTGCTATTTTTTTCAACTTTAGACATGCTTGTCATGCTGGTTATTAGCACCAATGCACCTTTCACATGCGTCATCAGCGGCATGTATACCATAAGCGTGTTCTTTCAGATATCTCCGCTGAAATTGCCTTAGACGTTCTGCACAGGGCTGAGAAGATTTGCTTGATATGAGTTCACGTTGAAGTCTTATTGTGAAGAAAAAAAGAAAAACATTCTTCCAGCTATTGCTATGGGATTCGAGCATATATATCTGAACGTTCACTGTTACGTCATACTGCGCAACTATCTAGTTATGATAGATATTCTATCTGTCTCCTTTGTCACACCGCTGAATAAATAAACGCTAATGAGAGCCACGCTGTTCAATCCTAAATTCTCTGACACTGTTAAAATATTTGATTGTGAACTAATTGTCCATATAATACCGAGAAATATACCTATGAGGTTGTTTTGATTACAGTTAACTTCATGTGTGGTTGACCTTGCTGCTTTGCTTTCTTATAATAATAATAATAATAATAATAATAATAATAATAATAATAATAATAATAATAATAATAATAATAATAATAATAATAATAATAATAATAATAATAATAATAATAATATTAATAATACAGCCAAAAATAACATTAAGAATATATTTCCCATCAATATTGTTAAGGCTTCATGAAAGTTGTGAGACTATAAGCGAGAAGTCGCATGACTAAGGTCCTACACCGTTTACAGCAGGCAGCAACAGGCAGCATGATATGCATTAACGTTGTACTGACAAATAACAAAACGAAAATGTAAAGGCAAAAGTACTCAAAACTAGAACAGTGAGGTAAATAACTTTTCACGCGTTTCATTAACACACCTGCACATTTCGTAAATACATGAGAAAAAAAAACGGACTCCCAAAAACGCACTAATCACATTCTCAAGCATTTCACAGCATTTTACACTCGCAGGCATTTCACTATCTTAATGCATATATTAACTTTGTTTGTGACCTTGTGAACGCGAACACCGTGTTAATTTTTGCTGGAGACTTCAATCTACCCCATATCCACTGGGACGCTTTTTTTCATTGGTCAGGTTGAGATTGATTGTGGTGAAAAGATGTTGGAAACTATGGTCACTCATAACTTAGGACAAATACTGTGTGAATATACAAGGATTGCACATTCGTCTCGGTCATTGTTGGGCCTGGTGTTTCTTTTGAAGAAAATACGCAATATATGTGTTGGTTCGGGTGTTTCTGATCATAGATTGGTCTCTGTTATAATTGATGTGAGTGCTTCACAAGCTAGAACCTATAAGGCCGTGCAAGTAAAACATTACTTGAACGTAGATGACACTTCAGTTCTTCACATGTTGGGGTATTCATTCCGTCATTTTTTGCACGTGTCTGAGTGCCAAACGGCTGAAGATTTGTGGCACCTTTTTAAAATAACAATAAATATTACATCGAAAAATTCATTCCTAGTAAAGCAAAGAAGATCAAAAAGTGCCATCCTTGGATTGTTTTAATTATTTATTTCTGTTTTTGGACAATACAATGGCATTGGCCGCAGTCAGAACAAAAGGAGGTGGTTTGCTTCCTGCCAAGGTCCTGCTCATGCTGGGCGTAACAGACATTACTCATTAGAAGCGAAACACGATACATAACAAGACATTATCACGAGACATTATCACGAGACATCACGAGGCATTATTCATAAGAATCGAAAGTTAAAGAAGGCTGCATTAAAGAAGGAACCATGGCTTAGAGGAAATAGCATGTGTACGAAAGGAACAAAATAAACACTTGATAGAATCAAAGCACACTTCTTTTTGTCACCAGTTGAGTTCTTTGATTAATCGCCTAGCAAGTTCCGGCTTTATATTTCTTATAGGCGCGATAAAATTTACGAGGTGGAACATGGAATTGAAATCGTGACGCAGAAGGTTGATATTGCAGATAGTCTTAACACTTTCTTTCAATCAGTTTTTGCAACACGCTAATGTTACACTGAAAGGGAAGGTGTAATATATTACTTATGGAACGGGGTTTATTGGCACAAGTAGCACTTGAACGGTAGGTCTATTGACGCGGAAAGCGGGCGGCAGCAACGGACTCAGGAATCACAGCAATCGGGCAAACGCTCGAGCTTGGCTCCTCCTGCTAAAGGCGTGACCCACTGCGGCACATACTCTTCTTCCTCTCTACAATACCCCGGCGACGAAGACGAGCCATCCTGGCAAGTCAAGGTGACGAGATTAGGAGTGGGTCGTGATATGGCTTGAGACGACTCACGTGGACAGTCTCACGACCAAGGCATCGCCTGTCTGTAGATGGCGTGATCGGCTCGATCACGTATGTGACAGGAGATCGACGTTCGACGACGCGATAAGGACCGTGAAACTTGGGGGCAAACTTAGCGGACAGACCTGGGGAGTGGAAGGGAAGTTGGAGCCAGACAAGCGAGCCCACGGCAAAAGTCTCGACTTGCTGGTCGCGGTCGTGGCGGTCTTTTTCGAATGCTTGCTTGTCCGAGGTGAATGATCGGGCCAACTGACGACACTCTTCAGCGTGGTGAAAAATTTCAGAAAGAGGGCTGAACTCGGAGACGTCGGGACGATACGGCAAAATGGTGTCAAGGGTGGAGCATGGCTCACGCCCATATAGAAGAAAGAAAGGCGAGAAGCCTGTGGTTGACTGCGTCGCGGTGTTGTACGCATAGGTCACAAATGGGAGAATGACATCCCAGTTTGATTGGTCGGAATTGACATACATGGCGAGCATGTCTCCTAGCGTTCGGTTGAAGCGCTCAGTTAGACCGTTGGTCTGCGGGTGGTAGGCTGTAGAGGTGCGGTGCACCGTGCGGCATGCCCGAAGGAGTTGTTGTACAACTTCGGATAAAAAGACACGCCCTCGATCACTTAGTAGTTCACGTGGTGCCCCATGACGCAGTACGAAGCGTCGCAAAACGAAATTGGCTACGTCACGTGCACCTGCCGTAGGTAGTGGAGCTGTTTCAGCATACCTTGTCAGATGGTCGACGGCGACAATGATCCATCGATTTCCAGTGGCAGTGTAAGGAAGGGGACCATATAGATCGATACCAATGCGGTCGAAAGGGCGCGCCGGACACGGTAGCGGCTGTAATAATCCGGGTGAATGGGCAGCTGTCTTTCGTCGTTGGCATAATGAACAAGACCGAATGTATTTTCGTACAAAAGTGTACATACCACGCCAGTAGTAACGCTGGCGGATCCGCTGATATGTTTTTAACACACCAGCGTGAGCATGTTGTGGGTCGGCATGGAAATACGCACAGACATCAGATCGCATGTGGTGTGGTATAACCAAAAGCCATTTACGACCATCCGCGTGGTAGTTTCTGCGGTATAGTTGCGCATCCCGTATCGCGAAATGTGTGGCTTGTCGGCGAAGAGCGCGTGGGTATGCAGACGTTGAAGAGTCAGAAAGAATGTTAAGGAGAGATGTTATCCATGGGTCTTTTCGCTGTTCAGACGACATGCTTGTGACGGAAATGGGAGCGATGGAGAAGTTGGTATCCGAATGCAGGTCTGTGGGGGATCTCACTGGTGATCGTGAGAGGGCGTCCGCATCAGAGTGTTTTCGTCCTGAGCGGTAGACGACACGAATGTCGAATTCTTGTAGGCGAAGAGCCCAACGTCCAAGGCGACCTGAAGGATCTTTTAGTGACGCCAACCAACAAAGCGCGTGGTGATCGGTCACAACGTCGAAACTCTGTCCGTACAAGTAAGGACGAAACTTGCTTAACGCCCAAACGATTGCGAGGCATTCTTTTTCAGTTACGGAGTAGTTCATCTCCGCTTTTGTGAGTGCGCGGCTTGCGTATGCGACAACGTACTCCGGAATACCGGGCTTTCGTTGCGCGAGTACTGCTCCCAGACCAACGCCACTGGCATCTGTGTGCACTTCAGTGGGGGCACTTGGGTCGTAATGGCGTAGAATTGGTGGGGACGTAAGTAGGCGGCGCAGTGTAAGGAAAGCTTCGTCGCATGCCGGGGACCAGTTAGAAAGATTAGCTGGACCGTTCAGTAGTTGTGTAAGTGGGGCTATTATTGTTGCAAAGTTGTGGACGAAACGACGAAAATACGAGCACAAGCCGATGAAGCTCCTAAGTTCTTTGAGTGAAGTCGGCTTCGGAAAGTCGGCTACGGCTCGAAGTTTGTCTGGGTCGGGGCAAATTCCATCCTTTGACACAACGTGACCAAGTATAGTAAGTTGGCGAGCCCCAAAGCGGCACTTCTTTAGGTTAAGTTGGAGGTTTGCCTTGGTAAGACACTGAAGAATGGTGCGCAGACGGTCGACGTGGGTAGGGAAATCAGGCGAAAATACGATAACATCATCGAGGTAACATAAGCATATCTGCCATTTAAGGCCGCGTAAAATGCTGTCCATCATTCGCTCAAACGTTGCAGGTGCATTGCACAGACCGAATGGCATAACCATGAATTCGTATAGGCCATCCGGCGTAACGAACGCTGTTTTGGGACGGTCACACTCTGCCATCGGAACCTGCCAGTAACCCGAACGTAAGTCCAGCGAAGAAAAGAATTCGGCACCTTGTAGGCAATCGATAGCGTCGTCGATGCGGGGAAGAGGGTATACGTCTTTCCGTGTAATTTTGTTCAGTCGCCGGTAGTCGACACAAAATCTAATCGAACCGTCTTTTTTCTTCACTAGCACAACAGGTGAAGACCAGGGGCTAGAAGATGGTTTGATGACGCCGCGTTGAAGCATATCATCCACCTGCTCTGCAATTACACTTCGTTCCTTAGGTGATACGCGGTAGGGGCGTTGCCGCAAAGGAGGGTGCGTTCCGGTGTAGATTGTGTGAGCGACGGTGTTAGTTTGACTCAGTGCCTTTTGAGGAAGGTCAAATGAATCTCGGAATTCATGCAGAAGGGCTATTAGCTGGTCCCGTTGATCCGAAGGAAGCTTGCTGTCGATGGAACGATTGAAGATATCCGAGGAGTAGTCATCCCGCGTAAAAAGAGGAGTAACCGCGTTCAGCTGAAGTTGCTGGCCAGGGTCGTGGGACTCAATAGGCACAATAACGTTGTCGTCAACAGGATGAACATAGCCCAGTGTTTCAAGAGCTCTTAAGGTGAGAGGGCATGAGCTAGGATTGCAAACGACAATTCCGGAAGTATCTTGATGAGGTGGCAGAACGGCGTATGGCAGAGACGTACCGTGGCGGTGACTGAAAACGTCAGATGGGGAGAACACAACGGTAGAGCCGGACAATTCAGTGCGATTGACGGGGACAACGATGGCACTAAAAGGAGGAACATCAACGTCGGAAGCAACAAAAAGCTTGCCCAGGGGAGTGCGCTCATTGTCAGTAGATGGCGCATCTGAAAACACAGATAATTCTACCTGCGCGCGAGCGCAGTCAATTACGGCGTGGTGCCGTGACAAAAAATCCCATCCTAGTATCACGTCGTGGGCACAAGTGGTCAACACGAGAAACTCGATGTGGTACAGGACGTCCTGAATGATTACTCTCGCTGTACATGCTCCGACTGGTCGAATAGGTTGCGAGCTCGCGGTATTCAGCAATACGTCGGAAGGCGGCGTCGTTACTTTTCGTATCGAATGGCAGAGTTTTTGACTTATCACAGATACGGCGGCACCCGTGTCAACAAGCGCAAGAGTTCGTAGACCTTCAACAAACAGTTCCAGAACGTTTGTGGGGGACGGGCGAGGACTTCTACAATGCGACGATTTCGCAGCTCGTGCCTCCGGAGCTGCGGCAGTCAGTTTTCCGTCTCTGCGGAGTTCGGTCGGCGACGCAGCGGGGACGGAGAACGGTAGCGGCGTGGTGAGGATGGGCGACGGGGACCGAATGGCCGGTAGTCGGCAGCAGGGTGGTGGTCTATTTCGGATGGGGACGGGTCGCGTTGCACTGATTGTCGGTCATATTGACGGGGAATTTCTCGTTGCGCGTTGTACGGGGCCGGGAAAGAGTCGTCAGAGTACCTTGGAGCAGCAGCCGGGCCCGTTGCGAAGCGCCGGCGACAGAAGCGCGCCACGTGACCTGGATATCCGCATGCATAACAGATCGGACGATTGTAAACTGTGCGCCAAGGGTTTCCGTGATAGCGCTGTTGTGTTGCTGGAACTGGCGTCGTTGGTACTCGTAGAGGCTGGGGAGTCGGCCGAAGTGGAGGTCGTGGTGGAGTAGCAGCAACAGCAGCGTAAGTCAATGGCGCGGTGACAGGTGTTGTCTGAGAGACGGGCGGCAGTGCCTCAGATACCTGCGCCTGTATTACCTGTCTGATGGCGGGCGCGAGACGCTCAGAAGAGGGTTCCGTTGCCGGTTGATACGACAGACACGAAAGTTGTCGGGCCACCTCCTCGCGCACATATCGTTTGATTTCCGACATGATTGTGTTGTTGTCTCCACCTAGGGTCAATGCCGCGAGAGTTCCGTCGGTAGTCGCTGGCCGCCGTGTCATGACCCGCTGCTTGCGCAATTCCTCGAAGCTCTGGCAAAGAGTGGCGAGTTCAGACACGGTACGGGGGCCCTTGGCCAGCAGCATCTGGAAGGCGTCGTCGTCTATCCCCTTCAAGATGTGCTTGATCTTGTCTGCCTCGATCATTGAAGGGTCAAGGCGCTTGCACAGGTCGAGCACATCCTCGATGTAGCTTGTGAAGCCTTCCCCCTGAAGCTGTGCGCGTCCCCGTAGGCGCTGTTCGGCACGGAGCTTGCGTACCTCGGGGCGACCGAACACATCGGTGATGCGTAGCTTAAAGGCACCCCAAGTGGCGAATTCCGACTGGTGGTTGTTAAACCAGAGACTCGCCACTTCTTTCAGGTAGAAGGGTACATATTGAAGCTTCGAAGGGTCGTCCCACTTGTTGCTTGCGCCTACCCTTTCAAATGTCGACAGCCAATCTTCGACGTCTTGCTCATCGGTACCGTCAAAAAAAGGTGGATCGCGCACGCGTAGCGAAGTGGGCACGATGACCATCGGAGGCTGGGTCGTACCTTGCTGGGTGGTTTCTTCAGCCATTTCTGTGATGGCAGGTAGTTTCCTGTTGCGGAGTTCCAGGTTGAAGTACCCAGCACCTCCACCACTCTGGAACGGGGTTTATTGGCACAAGTAGCACTTGAACGGTAGGTCTATTGACGCGGAAAGCGGGCGGCAGCAACGGACTCAGGAATCACAGCAATCGGGCAAACGCTCGCGCTTGGCTCCTCCTACTAAAGGCGTGACCCACTGCGGCACATACTCTTCTTCCTCTCTACACTTATATTAACCAATGCGAGATACTACTGCTAACCGAGAAGTATTAAAAGCCTATGGTTTTCCATTAAAAAAAACAAAAATCATGCGGGCCTGCTAAAACACCCATCCATTTTTTTGCAGCGTTATGTGGATTGGATACCTTACTACTTGTAGGTTATTTTTTATAAGCTCATGTGTACTAGTTCAGTGCCATCTGAGTGGCGCACAGCTGTAGGTAACCTTGCGTTTAATAGTAGTGATGGTTGTCCACCAATAATTGCCGTCCCTTGTCGCTCGCATACATATATTGCGAATTTTAGGAACATGCCATTGTCAGGTATATTGTCACATTCCTGGAAAATAACAATTTATTTTATCTTTATCAGCATGGTTTTAGAAGTAAAGTCTCAACTACAACACAACTTGTTCAAACGATCCATGACTTTGTGACAGTTTTAGATATGGAGTATCATATTGATGTCATCTGCATAGATTTGCTAAGGCCTTGGATAAGGTGCCTCACGACAGGTTACTGAATAAACTTCGCTGTGCAGGACTCAGTCAACTTTCAACCTAATTGGAATAAAGCGTGCCTTAATGATGAGAAGGGATTCGTGAAACTTGAAAACTCTAGGTCTAGCTTGCTAGAAGTGTATTCTGGAGTACCACAAGGCTCCGTTTTTGAGCTCTTATTATTTTTTATAAGTCAACAATATAGCACATATAGCAAATTCTCACGTAAAGCTCAAACTATTTGTGTTGATTATTTAGTTTACGTGCGAGTGATTGGTAGGAAGGACCAACTAAGCGTAGTGCAATGTCCAAAGGCGTTACACTTATGATGTGTATAGCTTCGGAAATGAAAATCACTTATTCGAGGCCTACCGTTACGCACATGTCTAGAAAAAAAGAAACAATTCATTTGAATGTTGTATTGGGCATCATACCTTGTTTACAGTTTGTGCGTTTATGTACATAGGCAGCAGGCACCTCAACCTCTCCATAGCAAAACAGTTAAAAGAGAACAGAACAGAACAGAACAGAATAACGCATACCATAAAGCGCCACACAAATACTGATAACGTTTGCTCTAGCGCTTCGCAAAAGTTGTACATAATAATGAAAAAAAAACGGCAGGGTGCAAGTACGGACGTAATAGCTCTTAATTTTAAATGTTTGGCTGGTACTGATATATGCAAGTATTGTCTGGGGTCCCCACCAGAAAGTGCTGGTAAATAAACTTGAACGAAGGGAACTACCTGAGGCTCGTTTTTAATGCTGAAGACATAGGCAGAATGACTCAGTCACAGCAATGCTACAACTCTATAATCTGCAGACGCTGCACAATTGCAGACTTAAAAATAGATTAAAGTTTATTTTTCAATTAAAAAGGGAATTTAACATGAACAGAAGCGACTACGTACAACCACCCGTAGAGCGAAGTGAGACGGCAAACCACACACGAGTACTGCAACGTTACTTCGTGCGAACGAAGATGCACCATTGTGCTTTCGTCTCTGATGTAATCGAAGAATAGAAAGCGTTGCCGAGTACCATAGTAAATGCGGGTGATGTTAGTTAATTTGTGCACTTACTTGATTTACATTTATGGGGCTTACTGTTAAGATAATTGCGATTGTTATCTGTTGTATAGGGAATTGAGGTGTGTGTTTTAGTTAGGATATTGCAGAGTTTTTGTGAATGTATATATTTCTAAATGTAAAATTATGTGTCTACTCTGTTTTTACAGCGTATCGTAACACACACACACATTATATATATATATATATATATATATATATATATATATATATATATATATATATATATATATATATATATATATAGTGTCTTAGTGCTCAAGCAGCGCGATTTTAAAAACGAGGAACGACGTTACGCTCAACAAGCTTAGTGCATACGGTGCTGAGTGTACTGTAGTAACCCTCCATTTTTTTCTCTGAAAGCAAATAATTGTTTAGCCATAATTAAATCTTTAACCAAAAACGTGATAGCTTTATTATCAAAATGTCGATGGGGCATATGTGCGCATGTTAAAACAACATTCACTACTTTCAACAAGATATTGATTGCGTGTGCACTTTTTTCTGTTAATCGAGGAATAGCGTGAAATCTGAAATGACATGACTAGACGGCTGCGCGCATGAGCGCGCGTCTGAAAGCAGCACCCTCAAACATTACTTTGAGGAAGGCAGTATCACCGAAACAAATGTAGAAATAATAAAAAGAAAAAAAATGATCACGCCATCTGCCCCTTCCTTACAAAAGAAACCCACCGCTTTGATCTTAAACAGAGCCTGTAATCAGAACAGTGCTCCGGATGCGTTATCAATGACAAACGTTGACCGTGATATGAGGATAATGATGGTGAGGTTCAATCAAGCGTAAGGAATCCCCGCTAAATTGCAACCTTTACCTTTGCCAATGTGCGGTGCACTGTCTACGGCAACGAAAAAGAGGTAAAGTGGTTGCTTGCAGTGCGCTTATTGCAGACGCTGTTGCAGATGCTGCTTTCTTCAGCGGGCGGGGCGCAGTTACGTGTTATTTTTCATGTTTCGCGGGATTTCTTTATTAACAGCAAAAAGTGAACAGGTAATAAATACGTTGTTGCATGTAGCACAGAAAGATGTAGGTTCATAACGCGCAAGCCTACCTCATTGACATTTTGATAAATAGGCGAGTACGTTTTCAGTTACAAATAGAACTAGAACTAATAATTTATTTGCCATCGACGAAAAACAAAATAGTATAGGATACTACAACATACCGAGAACAATATGCATTACGTTTGTTTTGCGTAACTCCATTCTTCTTGTTTTTTTAAATCGTGCAACGTGATATTCGGGACACCCTGCATGTGTGCTTGCGTGTGTGTGAATATGTTTGTGTGTGTGTGTTCACGTGCGTGGTTTGTATCGTATCCCCATGCATATTACACAAGTGCCCTGAAAGGTGAACAAATGAAGCTTTCAATTTTTCGTTCTGTGCTCTGTCCTTTCCAACAAACTGACTTGTTAGTGTTCGCCTAGTCATACCTGGCTCACACCCCCTGGGAGGTCTCGACCATCAATAATTCCTGGTCCTTTTTATCACTTTACCTTTTCACAGTCTTCCTGTGCTTGCTTAAGGAGGCTGCATCTAAGGGGTTATTAAGCGACTAGACGAGGCGATGGGATGCGAAGGGGTTGCAACGTGGCGCGAGGAGAAGCACAACGCTGCTAACAAACGCGAGAACGGAAGCACGTGCAAGTTTACACGAAAACTAAACTAAAAATAAAGAGAAGCCCCTTTGTTTATCTGCTTAGGGCTTATATCAGAACTAGGCGTGTTAGCTGACAAGACCAGCCTTTGTAATGCTTTTGTAATGTCTTTCCTTTTTCTTGTCGCATGGTAAACGTCCTTTTTTTCCGCCGGACTGTCGCTTTAAATACATTTTTTTTCATACAAGTTTCGCACACAGTTTCTCATTCCATGTTTCATCTGCAACAAGGCCTGTGTTCCAAATTGAAGTGATCGTAAGGTATAATGACGTTTATGAGGTTGGTTGGGAATAGAAGGGGTGTCTCGGCTAACGAGGTGGACTTTTCGACATTTGTTCGCAATAGTAGCGTGAACCATCACCGCAGACCACACAAACACGCGTGCCTTGAAAGTGGCTTATATTGTGTCCCCTATGCATACATCCAGTACACACATACACATGCACAGCTTTCGAAAGCTTTCTCACAGCATCAGCATCGCGCGCGTTTCTCCTGCTGCGTTGTTGTTTCTTTCAAAGCGTTGCCTTTGCTGTCGCCACGCATGCTGGTGATAATAAGGCTGGTTTCACCGGCTTACCACGCTCCCTGGTCGCAATGGAATGTCCTAAAAAAACGAAAGTGCTGCGCGCGAATCGTTCTATATATAGAACTTCTCCGTGTCGCCTCCAAGTGTCTACGACGAATATACTCTGAAACGACGTGCCATTACGAGGGCTGCACCTAACATACTGCTTAAGTTTGCAAAGCATAGGCAAGACCAGAGACATTTCTTCTCGCCGTCATTTGCACGCATAGGCAGGACAAACCGCGGTTTCCCCTTCGTATGATTTCTCGCTGATTTATTTTTTAACGGGAGCACCGTGACACCCGTGCTTGTGCTCATTAAACGTTTAATGATAAGCTAGAGCGTCGGCCCAAGAGTTTCAAATGAGAGTGGGCGCTTTGTGAATGCGCGAACGGTAAATTTATAATTAGGCAAGACGCGGCGCCCACTGGGAGATTCGGGAAAAATTACACCTCGGTTTGCTTACGAGCATTTTGTTAGACACGAAGGCTGCCTTTATGATTAAGGGAGCACTCACGCTTATCCAAAGTGCTCTGCGTCACTTAGCATTGAATGTATCATACTGTCAGAACTGGAAAACGGCGCCTTTCATTTTTAACGAGCTGTTTATCACGACTGTCACATATCTCTCTCATACGTATTTAAAGAACGGAATGCATGCTCGGCAAACCAGACGTTTACTCTCGTTGTTGCTTGATGATATTGTCTGATGAGGTCGCTTCACCTATTGTAGACAGCTTCGATTAGGTAACAGTAACGCATACACAATGGGGAGGCTGGTTGACATACTCGTTGTGAAAGAGCAGCTTGTCTCCTTAATGCAGTTAAGGCCATGAACACATATGGTCACACACGTTTTTCTACTTTCTTATCTTTAGGGTCGCCGTGCCTCACATCAAGGCAACAAACCAAACTCTCTGCTTTATTGTGTGCGCTCACAATTCGCCTTTTTTATATCTTTGACTTTTTTTTCAGTCATTGCTGCTTTGTCGAATATTTGTGAAAGATTCAGATATGCTGCTGAATAAGCTCATCCTTCCCCATTCACTCTCTTTTCAACATGACGACAAACTTTCCTTTCAAGACTTTTTTTATCATGGGGCTAATTGACAGGACGAGTACTTGCGACAGCTACATGCGCTAAATATCTACATGCGCTAAAATACATGCGACAGCTACATGCGCTAAATATCTTCCCCAAAGGGGAAGATATTTTTTTTCTCCCCTTTGGGAGTTGTGTCGTAAAGTCAGCGCCATTCGAGACAGGACATTGCTGTTTGTTAGCAATTAAGACGCGTCTCGACCCTTCCTTAATGACTTCGAGCCCCCCCCCCCCTCCCTCCACCCATATTTTCCACCACACATAGACTAGCGCGCACATGCGGCACAGAGTGTTCGCAAACTCTTTCGAAAGCACTGATCCTGGAGACATGGAACGGACGTTCACAAGGCTGTTCAGTCCCCCCCCCCCTTTTTTTTTCCTTTTTGCGGCCAGCCCTGTGGTTAATTTCAGACTGCCTATTTTATTTTCAGTAGAGCACTTCTAACTGGATACTGGGACGACAACGCTAGTACTGGTAAGGAAAATAATGAGTGGATTTAAAGCATTTTAAGTCCTGGGAAAGGTTAGCGACGTGGAGTAAATGCCACGCTAAAATTGGGCCTGTCGGAAAAAGACGGGATTTTCTTCGTTGGGCTCAATAACTACTTACTGGGTAGACACCTCCATGAGCTCGACAGACGACTGTAACCTCCTTGAGTTCAGTTTCTCTGTGAAACGAAGTGAAAGAGTTGTTGTAAGCTGGAATCCAGGAGAGTATGCGCACAAGCTTTTTCGCGACTGTTTTTACGCAATTTGCCTGAAACGACAATTCGAAAAATTTCGACATTTTATAACTTGCTGTGCTTTGATTTCAAAACATTACGCAAACAATGGTGAGTGAAAATAAACAAGAAGTCCTTAGTGGAATCCTATTGGTATTCTTTTATAACATCCGCTTCGCAAGTGATACAAAATAGACCATTCTTTTTTGCCAAGAAGCCTTTGTATGGCTGTTTAGAGTACTTTATGAGGGGTACCTCTCATGATTATGTGCAAAAGACTAAACGCTTGACAATGAATACAAAAATAAGAAATAGGCAGTTAACTTTCAATTGGTTCTTTCACTCGCCTCACTGGTAGTGTCGACTGCTTTTGTGCCGAGAGAAGAAAACGGGAACTTTCATCCGCTGGCACCTTGAAGGGACGACAACTCCAACCTATCTTCATAAAAACATTTCATTCGTTTCTCATCCTACACTCATGATCTATATACATATGATTATATATAGCCTTATCTAACGCCAAACACTGTTACGGCCAGGTCGAAACGCCGGAATGTGTCTCGCCTGGCGGCCCAGAAAGCTGCCGTCAACAACGTCCTTCCCGTACTCATCCCAGCCCGGACTCTCCCACGCTGATGGTTTGTCGCTGTCACTCAAACTACTTTAATCTCGGACCTCGGAATGCTCGGCATCAGGTGATAATCGGTCGTCAGAAGGTGCTTCTGAGTCTGTACCTACATTGCTAGGTCAACAACTTGGCAACGCCATTCAAACCTGCGTACATCAACGACACCGCTGTCGCTGGTTTTGGTTTTCACAGGGGGTTTGAGAGTGGTTGTCCTCTTCAACCTTTGCGACTGTACCTCGGCGCCTGTCTCCTAAAGGTGCAGCCCTTACCATGAATTTTGTCTGTGACATGGGTCTCTACGTTCATTTGGGACTGTCAGCATTATGCCGAATAGAACTTCAACAGCAGTCATTCCGCCGGCTGATGGTGTCGGTTTCGCCACGTCGGAGTGCCCCCTTCATCCCGTCTTTTACATATTAGCTAGCACGAGGTCGCAGTTCATGAAGACTGGTGACAAAGGATAGGCATTCGGGAGCCTGCGGGCCCCTTGAACCCAACAAAGGCGATAACATGCATCTCACAATGGTCTGCCCTTCGTCCCAGGCTTTCTTGCAGCTCCCCTTAGAATGCAATATGAAGGACCTGCGGTTCGGCGTACCATTGTCGTGCAAAACCTTCGTGCCCATGAGCCTGCTTCTTAAACAATAATGACACTTCATCGAGTAACTGTACGGAACGGTCTTTGCACCCCATTCATGTAACTTTAGTAACTTTGCACCCTGCTTGCGTGACTACAAGGTGTACCCTCTAGCGCTCCATTCGGCACAACCCACAAGCATGGGCGAGCCTCCGTAAAGAACTGACCACACGTACACTTTGCAGCGAGTAAGCGTGTGACTGTCTAGACGTGGCGCCAAGCCCTCTCCTTATGGAGAGAGCAAGGATGCACAACATCATGTATTCACGCGTCCTTTCCCTCCAAGGGTAGAGGGCGCGGCGCTGCGTAAAAAAAGGCACGCACTGCAACGAGCACGTGTGGTCGGGCCTTAAGCGGACGTTCAATTCGAAGCTACAGCGTCCCGAGCGTCTTGCAGCTTCCGCTCACGTATTCGTCTCTTAAACGTGTGCTCGCACGTAATAAGAAGCATCGGATTAATATAGCACCACCGTGAAGATATAACGCCCGTCATTAATCCCTTCGTTGTCCTCGTGGCCGAGAAATGCTCATTCATGAATTAAAATATATCTCTCAATACGGCGTGAAAAATGGGAGCTATCCATCTGCACTTCTTTCTGTCGCGAAGAGAGGGAGAGCGGACACGCCATCGAGGAAGATGGCACCACTCTGTTAGAGAGAGCAGGGAGTGCGGCCGAAATAGAAATTCGAGCGTGGGACTCTATGGTACATGTACGCGAGTTGTTTAGAAAACATTCACTCGGTGAAGCGTACAGGATAACATTTAGCACCATGACTCACACTTTGCCGTTTGTAGCAACATAAAAAAAATGAGCCGAAACTTGTTTTCCTTCAAGCCTTCGTGCCAACAATTCACGCGACATGTCACAAGATTTATTCATTTATGAACGGTTTTTGCTTTTTCCTAAATGATATCTTTTATACGAACATATTGTGCTAGTAATTATTTATTTATTTAACCTCAGAGTAATATGCCCGTCCAGAAAGAGGTGAATTGTTACAGAAAAAAAAATGAACAAGAAGCAGTGAATGCACTTAATTCATACAATAAAGCAAGTATATTACAACGGTAGCTAACACACCACAATACCTAAATACACAGTGCCAATTATAGCATCAAAAAGCTTAGTTATACAATATTTCTAATCGATCACAAAATACGAAGTTCTTTAATTATTACAATAAAAATGCCCGTGTAAATCGGACCAAGCCATGCCGGGCGATTTGAAATTTTAGGCGGCTTAACTGTAGTGATGAGGCTGACAACTTAGAATGTTTTTTTACAAGGACAGTTTAGGTAAGCTGCAGCCATCGTAGCGCCACACTGTTACGGAACCGATACAAAAGCACGTAGGGTATTAAGATTTATAGTTAGTAATATTTACAAACAATACTATTTCTAACTGCATTTACTGCAATGTTTGTTGCAGATGCAATAGTTTAGCGGCTGCCGCACTGCGCTAAGTTCATATAAGCCGGGTCGATTCTTAGACATAGTGCATTTCTATAAGCACAAAACGTATTAAAAACACACGTACATTTCAGCGCCGATTATCAAAAAGACCAATGGCCAAAATTTATCTATAGTCTTGCTCACTGCCACACGCCTCAAAACCATATCGTGGCTTTGGCATGCAGAAATCCTAAAGTTTAGCGTCACTACGACAACCCTTCTTTATTGGTAAGGCCTAAACTTTTCTTGCAGCAAAAGCGGGCTTAAACCAAAAAGAAAAAAATGGCAGCATATCTACGGGGTGAATAATGGAGAGTGTGGCGAAGCATCCGCCTGTCCAATTGTTCTTGCCTCCGTCTGTCCATTCGTCCATCTGTAAGATCATCCGTGCGTCCACCCACCCGTCCGCGCGTTCATCTGTTCATGCGTCCGCACGCCCATCTGTGCAACCGTCTCTGCGTTCGTCCATGAATCCGCCCCAGCGTCCGTCCATGCGTCCATCCGCCCGTGCGGCCATCCGTGCGTTCGTCCATGTATCTGTCTGTGTGTCCGTTCGTCCATCTAGTCAACACTCCAAGTACCACCATCTCGCATCTTTTCATCATATATGTGTCAGTCTGTGTGACCATCCATGCGTCCATCCCCACGTCCATCCATGCGTCCATACCTGCATTCGTCCATGCATCCGTCCATGCGTTCATCCGTCCGTGAAGCCATCCGTGTGTCTATCCATGCTTCTGTCTGTGTTTCCGTTCATCCATCTGGTCAACACTCCAAGTACCACCATCTCGCATCTTTTCATCATATATTCCACACATATAAGCACCGCCATCCAGCGGACATTCCAAGGACTAAACGAGAGGCGGCACACGCACACTCTTGCGCTTCTTGTCTACTTCCTACCTTTACCTATACCTCGAGTTCATGATATATACTAGTTCACTGTATTCATGGCACTGCAGCACAACGCTCACTAAACCTTTCTAAAACCAACGAGGTTACACCCAGCGAGTATGACATAGCAGCCCTTTCTTGTCAGAAAGTGCTCAATGTACATGCCAATGGCTGCTAATTGGGAATGAGTGACAGGAGATTGCGGCTTTTAGTAAGGCGTGTGGCCTATTACTAATGGCGGGGGCTAAAACTGGCGGGAAATCGACTAGTGTTCATAGCAGCTGTCACATTTGTCTCACCACAAGTACGCACAACCTATTTCGCGTTCAGAGCCTGAAGTTAACATAAAATCGGCGCAAGAATGAGTGGAAACGGTTTTAAATGTGAAGCATATCTTAGCGAACTTCGGCGACTTTAAGCGTATCTATCTATCTATCTATCTATCTATCTATCTATCTATCTATCTATCTATCTATCTATCTATCTATCTATCTATCTATCTATCTATCTATCTATCTATCTATCTATCTATCTATCTATCTATCTATCTATCTATCTATCTATCTATCTATCTATCTATCTATCTATCTATCTATCTATCTATCTATCTATCTATCTGGCCGGATACGTTTGGGTCGGTTACGGTTACGTCGTCACCCCCTTGGCGTGAACCAAAATTAGCTTGGGAGGGTAAGATGGTTTGACGAATATGACGCGCTGGTCAAGACATCAATAATGTCACAATCCCGTCGCGCATGTCGTAAAAGACTTCCCGCCAGAAAGTGGCACATACCCACGGGCGGGTGTGTGCCGCTGGTATGCGGGTATGTGCCACAAGTGATTTTCAATTAGTGTCTTTTGAGGAACGACGAGAAGACACAAGGGCAATTTTAACGCGCGAGCGTTAAGACATACCCGGCATCGGTAGCGTCGACTAGCCGAATGCAAATATTAAATGTCAGGGTCCCGGCGGGAATTGAACCCAAGCATTATGCGTGGCAATGAACCATTTTAGCACAGACCTACGCTGAGTCTCGGAACTACTTTTCGAATAGACGCTAATCTTCGTGAAAAATCAATAGTGGTTGCAGTGCTGCCTACCCAATTTTATAAACATTACATATGTACTCCTTTGATACAGCCGTCACGTCAGGTTAAAATCAATTGTGGTTAGTTGCCATGCGCTGAAGTTGATTTATCTAGCAGTGCCCAGGGCCAGCATCCTCTCGAGAATCAGCGCTTCGTATCAGCTTCTGGTGTTGCTAATACGCATGTTCCAGTTGGCATCGTTGC
Organism: Rhipicephalus annulatus; assembly: GCA_013436015.1. Taxonomy (NCBI): domain Eukaryota; kingdom Metazoa; phylum Arthropoda; class Arachnida; order Ixodida; family Ixodidae; genus Rhipicephalus; species Rhipicephalus annulatus. Next base: position 150,060 of record WOVY01011930.1, read on the forward strand.
GCTAGTGCAAACAACTGGTTATATGAACTTTTGCAACTTTTCAACGTATGTCTGTGCGTGCAATATTTGCACATACATTTAGCGTCATTTCATTACGTGTCACTCAATTAAAAATTACAACACGGTCACCTTCCCTCCGCATGCTTCGCATAACGTCGATCCCCAGGTACAAGGGATCTGCCGATTTTTTTAAATAAATATGTTTAAGGAGAGGTTACAGCTTAGGCGTGGCTACGACTTCTGCTCTTATGTTTCGTATTAGCTTTCATTGTCAAGTAGTCGATAATCATAACAGAGTAAGAAATTGCGTATGAATGGATAATCACAGACCTATTCGTAGTGCTCTATACAAGCATCCACGCACCAAGAATGCTCACATTGTTACGCCTGGGAGTCCACATCGAGCGTCATTGGCTCTGCAAAGGCAATCTGCGTCAAGGCCAGTGAGCCATACCGCCTGACGCCATCATCTCAACGACGTCATGCAAGCGGCGCCATCCAGTCTGGCGAGTCTTACGCAATGCGTGGCAACATCACTCGTCCATGGGTGCAACCCAGTGCAGCGGCTCCGGATCTGACGATTATGACGCAACCCAGCGGCGGGTCCTCATTGGAGGATTCTGGCGTGACCCGGTGGCAGCTCTGATTGGACGTTGGTGACGTAAAGGATCATCTGGGGCCTATAAAGAACACGCAATCCCTATGTCTGGGGCGGATATTCGGCATTTTATATCGCAAGGAGCTAACCATTGTTTGATGGAGAAGTGGTTTGAGAACCCTAAATCATAGGAAACAGTACTTTATGAAGTTGATCTACACAGAAAATTTTGCATAGCGACAGACCTCCCACGGCACCTAGAGACATTGATCCACCGACTTAGATTGGAAGTAGCATACACAAACAGCTTCCTGCACAAGATACGTCGATCCAACTCACCGGAATGCCATTGTGGTCATGTAGAAAAAAATGTTCGCCATATTCTTTTGGAGTGCGTTATATACGCGAATGAAAGAGAAAAATTAAAGAACAAATTAGCAAGTTTGGACAGACGGCCCATCACAATAAAGAAACTACTTGGACCATGGCCTGAGATGCATCTCCAGAAAAAGGCAATAATCTTCCTCACAGACATTTTAGTGGATACCGGACTGGACAAGCGCATGACAAGCGCCAGGGTATTATGTAAAGTGTGGTCATGTATATACTAACATTAGAGTAGTAAGGTGTGCGTGTAAGTAGTTTATGACTGTGTGAACTGCGTGAAGAAAACTGTGTATTGGCATGATCTTTGAACTGGTTTCAGTGTGCTATTATGCTTTTCTTTTTTCTTTCTTTTCCGTATTGTTAATTTTTGGGTACCGTTCTGTATTATTATTTTATTTTTCGCTGCAGAACTTTCTGATATGGAGTAGCCGAGGCAATAGGCACCTCAACCTCTCCACAGAAAAACAGTTAAAACAGAACAGAACAGAAGAGAACAGGACCACGCGGCGCTTCGCCAAGCAGCTGACCTATGCGTCAGAGAGAAGCTGACATATGCGTCAGAAAAAAGACATCTCGGATCTTCGAGTCCCTAAGTTGTCGGTCCCAGTACCGAATATGTTATACCTCTATTTATATGCTGTACATAAACCTTGCCTTCACTCACCGTCGTCTTGTCCGCTCGTCTATCAGCTCTGCGCAGAAGCAGTCACGAGCTGAGAAACACACGCTACGAAACGGCTGGTGACCTTGGCGGCCCGTGACCTCGACGCACCTCGCAACAGTGTCGGCGGCAGTGCGAGTCGTAACATGGCATAAGTGTTCACACATCCGAAATGCCTATGCTTTACAGAAGACTTCGTGAAAGCGATCAAACAACTGTGACTGGGCCCTTGCCCGCAACTTAAACACAACTAATTGAAACACAACAGAAGAAACACAACTGAAACACAACACACACTGGCTGGCTCAGGTTCCAATCCTGTCTGCCGCGGGGCTGTAGCGGCTGTGGTGGTTGGTTGCTGACCTGCATGTCACAGGTTCGATATCGGACATGGTGATCGCATTTTCACGAAGGCGATATGGTGAAAGGGCGTATATTGTGAGATATCAGTGCATGTCAAAGAATATTGAATGGTCGAAAATTTTGGAGCCGTTCACAACGCCGTCTCTCATTGTAACATCATGCTTAAGCGCCGTAAAACTTCTGGTTTATTTAATGTGTTATGTTTTATCCAATTTTAACAGCGTAAACAATTCTTCTAGATGTTTACGCACGAAGGCGGAGGCATTCAGACGCTAATTTATGGTGACGTTTCACAGAAGGTCTCAGCCATCTAGATACAAAGAAAAGAAAAAGCTACCTAGACACAATGTGAGGAGTTTCGTTTCACATAAAATAATGAGAATAAATAAACAAGCCTTCTATTTAGACGTCCAAGAAAAGACGTCACTGAGGTTGATACGAGAATCCATCATGCATTGGAAGCACCGAGAAAATGTTCACCCAGGAGATCAATGGCAGAAGAAACAACCCCACAATTTTCCCAGCTCTTCGTCTCTCTGTTTTACGTATAAAAGGTTCAGAACAAGCCTTTTTGAGCTGATGAATGTTTTCTCGTAACAAAGTATTCCGGATGCATGAGAGACATTTTATTGTACGCATGCACCGATAAATGCAACGAGAAATGAGTTGGGACTCGGAACGTTGTGATCGTCAAAGTACCGTTCGCGCTGCAGTTTCAGGAACAATATTTTCCACCGCCGACGCCTACTCTTTTTTATTCATTCGAGCCTTTGTGATAGCATGGGCTCCATGAGAGCTGTGGGCCGATCGTGCGAACAAGAAAAAAAAAGTTAAAAAGAAAACGCCGTTATAAATCATGGGAGAAATTTTCTTTTTCTTTGTGGTGCTAAATTGTTTTATTGCAAAACCTAGCAGAAAAAAAGAAACTAGAATGTTTCTTTGAGTGAGAGCTTAAAGGAAAAAAAAACAAAGAAGAAACAATGTGCTCGTGATGAATTCATATGCCTGCTCGTTTCGGTGACTCGTGTGTAAAACTTGTTGCCATCGCTGTCATATAGAGAAATGGTAAAGGAAGGAAGGAATAAAGTGCGAATGTCTAGAAACAGACTTCGAAAGGAAAATACAATGTTCTCGCATGCTCTCTGTTGCTCCCGCCACCATAAAAAATAAATAAATCATTGTTTCTGTTTTCTGTTTTATACTGCCTCACCCCTATCTTTGTATTTGCTCGTTCGTTGTACATACATATTTTTTTACGCAATAATGTCTCAATAAATGGTACGAGCTGGCATGTACATGAGATATTTGTAAAGAGGCCCTCAATATTTGAAACATGATTGTGTCTTCCTATAAAAGAAACGAGGAAGAGGTTTTACAGAGAAAGCTGTTATGAGATCACAACAAGAGCAGATTCTGGTGCCGTAGTTGTCCACGGCCTCTACCACCACCTACTATCGTGCTAAATATGAAAAAAATGGGATGATCCCACGTACAGTCGGAATCTATATGCAATGCCCGGATCAGGAATGCTAATATGTCACTTTAAAATCAGCACAATGTTACGAGGTGGAGTTACATTACGCCATCCATGACTTCCGTCTCATAATTATTATGTTTGGACGTGTCATTTACCTTCGTCATCTATTCACGTCACCTGAAACCAAATTTGGTATACGTAAAACTAGCGAAGTGGGCCGTGATCAAACTATGAGCAAATCATGTAGTCACGTTTTCCATGTTACGCATATTTAGATTATCATGTTTGAACGGCTCATTTACCATCATCGTCTATTCACGTCAAGTGACACAAAAGTTGGTATATGTTGAGCTAGCGAAACGGCCACGAGCGCGCAATGAGCATAACATGTAGTCCTGTTTTACATGACATGCTTATCATGGTTATCATATTTGGAAATCTCCATTCACGTCCCGTAATACCAAACTTGGTATATGTGAAGCTAGTGAAACAGCCGCGAGTGCATCAAGAAGCATAGTATGTTGTGATCTTGTTACATGACACACCCGCCGCGGTGGTCTAGTGGCTAAGGTACTCGGCTGCTGACCCGCAGGGCGCGGGTTCGAATCCCGGCTGCGGCGGCTGCATTTCCGATGGAGGCATGTTGTGATTTGATACGCATTTCATGATTACCATGTTTGCACCAGTCACAAACCTACGCCATCCATCCACGTTCTGTAATAGCAAATTTGGTATGTCAGTAGCTATCGAAACGGCCGCGAGTGCACCATGAGCGTGGCATGTAGTGATGTTTTTTCATGAGACGAATCTCATGATTATCTTGTTTGCATCAGTCACATACCGTCGTCATTCATTCACGTCTCATAATGCCAAATTTGGTATATGCGAAGCTAGCAAAACAGCCGCAAGCGCATCATGAATGCGGCATGTAGTCATGTTGTTACATGACACGCAAATCATAATTTTCATATTAGGGTCTGTCACTTGTGTTCGCCATGCAGCCATGTCATACCATACCAATTTTGCAACACATCATGAGAACGAAACCACTGCAAGGGCAGCAAGACACTGGAATGCAAATCATGACATTCATGACATACATAACATGATTTTCATGTGATTAATAGTAACCTATGCTCTTCATGCAGTCATGTTATGCCACATTAATTTTGGTATCGATACCATTATGAAAATGGCTAGGAGAGCTAAAATTCGTTAAAATGGATAGATAGGTAGATAGATAGATAGATAGATAGATGTTCTACTCTTCAACAATTTTCGGAAAGAGAAAGTATTTAAAGGTGCCAACCATTGTTGTTATTAGCACATGTTGGTCTTCATGAATCAGTCTGAAGGACACGAACATACGCAAAAAATGTATTTAAGGACAGTTTGCCAAATGGAGTAAAAAACTTGTCGGAAGGTCTGAAATCTAGGCCGTACTATAGCATGCTAGAAGCGCTTCAAGTACAGTGTACACCCTAGTCATTTAAACAGTAAAATGGTGTAGGATGAATTCAAAATAACCCAACTAAGCAGAAATAACACAAATCACGGTGAGAGACAGCATACTGCTTAGGATAGAACGTTAGGTGCGCAAAAAATAAGAACTAGAAAGCTTTCTGAGAGAAAAAAAAAACCGGGATGCAGACAGTAAAAAAAAAATAGACTTAATTAAGGTAATCATTGCTGATCCTTTTATCCTCAGCGTCACCGCGCACGTGAGGGCCAGCTTTCTAAGTGTGCGAGGAATTTTTGCTTCCGACATCCAGATAATCTACGTGAAGAGAGCTTTGCTGCGAACCCTACTGCTCTTGGCCCGGAATTCTATTCAGCGTTAGTTCGATGCACTACTGATCCGTTTGCCTGGCTCTTATCGATTCATATAGGGTGGTAATTAAACCCAGACTCAGCGCACACCAACTTCTATTATGTCCACTTTGTTTTGATGGTGCCCTGGAAGAACGCCTGTAATTACATTAGCGGGTAGAGGGCACCACTCCGTTCAAATCAGCAGAGCTCCCGAGGAGGACCGTAACTCTGTAGAGATTCGCAGCTTCTTGTCCTACGCTTCGCCTGCAACAAGGTATGAATCACCAGCTCTATAACACTTGAACTCTCTACAGCAGCGCCGAGCCACCATCGGTTTTTAGGGGTGAGTGATTTGCTCGAAGAAGTACCTTCCCCGTGACCACATATTTACCACGATTCCTTGACAGTTTTAGGCAAACTAATGCCTGCATCTGAACCTTTCAGTACGGCGGTATCACTGGAGGGAGCTTGGCTAGCACGGGTTGAAATGACAAAAAAACTTCGACACTAAGCTGTGATTTTTACGAAATTGCCCATTGTGGTGCGTATGTCAAGAAAGTTCAGTTGAGAAGATTGCACTAGACATTACCCGAAGAGCCATGGCAAAATAAGCTATGTTTGGGTACATGATCGTTTGTGAATATCGCTCCCATGAGCTGTGGCTAAGGCGGCAAAAACTAAGGCTCACAAGCAGCGCATTATATTTACTAAACCATTGGGGCAGCTACTCTGATGTAGTAAGGTATTATCGAACTAAAGATGCTTAATCAGTACATACACTTTACCTACGCCGGATAAACCTAATAACTAGCTGGACATTGCTGAATGGCTTATCTAGTATCATAGGAATGTTCATCCGGGAGTTTGAGCAGTTATCGAGGTCACAAAATGTCATGTGTGTTCAGTTCTCGGCCTCGGCTGCCGAATTTCGTTGATGGTGAAAACACGCCAATGAATCACACATCACTTGCAATCTGAGGTATCCTATGAGGTCCTATGGAATGTACATGGGCCGGGCATGTAGCACGTAGACAAGATAACCACTGGTCGTTAAGGATAACGAACTCGATTCCTAGAGAAGGCAAGCGGGTTACGGGGAGACAGAAGGTTAGGTGGTCAGATGAGATTAGGATGTTTGCGGGTATAAATTCGCTACAGCAGGCACAGAAACGAGTTGACAGGCGGAACATGGGAGAGGCCTTTGTCCTGCAGTGGACGTAGTCAGGCTGATGATGATGATGATGATAAGGTCATATTGGGTCGATTTGGCGGAACGTAAGCTAACCAACAATGTGTTCTGTGTTTTACGTTGCATGAGACCCTACATGGCGCATCTCTGAAGAAGCAATCGGTGTTTTGACGTTTCTGGTTTGCTTTCGCTGATGATGTTAAGGCCTCATAATCCACGACCTTTTCCTATTGTACTTCTACCAATGGCTGTCATGGTAACCTGCGCGGCGACAGCGAATATTGTGTCAGCGTAGTGTGTAGCACCATTGCTTCTAGGTGACGCGTCAGTTCGTAACCTCTGATGAAATTTGCATCGTGGTGTCTCCAACTGGAGCATCGGACTGGTGTGATTAACTTATTTGCCTAATGTTTCAAAATTAGTATCTTTTGACTATTTATAGTGTCCAAAATGTCTGTATACATAGATCGCAAAGGTATCCCGTAAACGTGAAGCAACTATGCATAGTGTAGCAAGAGCTATATTCAGGCCTCGGAATGTAGGCGGGATGAATTATACAGGGCCGTCAAAGGGTGTATTCAGAAAACTGCAGATTCAGCTAACAGGAGTATAGATTTCGCATAAAAGTGACACTGGTTATAGTAAGTATAGAGGTTGGCTGTAAAAAGTAGAACTGATATTCGTAAGAGGTCGCGCGAGTATTGTTTTTCTTGTACGCCTATTACTAATATTGATCGTATGTGTAGAAACGTATCTACTGGTCTAGCCATTGCTCATTCTAAAAAAAAGATTCACATTAATAACAAGTCGGGTGACTGCGTACAATCAAAGCGAAGACGTAAAAAAACAAGGACAGCTGGCAGGGTTCACAAGTTTGCCTTTGCGTTGATGCGACATGAAACCACGTATTCTATATAGCTCCAGAACACACAGTTTGTTGTATCAATACTAAGGCATGAAAGACCGGTGCCGCACTTAGTGGGGCAGATCAAGGGGGGGGGGGGGTACAAGAAGAGATGATAGGCACGCCGTCATTCTCATCTCTGTATATGGGCCTGGAGGATAGAAGGGGTATCAGGCGCATACGGCAGCGGTTAAGTACACGTTGCGGTATGTTTGCGCAGGAAGTAGGACTAAGTTGTGTTTGTTCTTAGACTGAGTGCTCTGTTTGATGAAGGAGAGAGGGTAGCTTGCTCGTCGAGGTCAATGTTTAAAATGACATGGCAGTTCAGGTGGGGACACAAGGAAAATGTGTGTTCAGTTCAGCATGAAGAGCCAGCTGTGCGAGCTTTGAGAGGCAATTGACCAACGTCTGCGTGCAAGTACAGCCTGGCAAAAATGACGAGGATGTTCTTTTTTTTTGGCGCACCTTGCGTAAGGACAGCGCGCTGTTAGAGCATTGACTCTGCAATACAGTTTAGTGGCTATAAGTTACGCTTCTGAGCACATGACTGGGGATTTGTTCCCCTTCGATACGTATAGTGAAGTTCAAAGAAACGCTTTTTTTACCGGGCCCTGATGCATGTCGATCATGTGAAGACAAAAGTGCCGGATACACTGCATAAGTCGTTATGCCTGAAATCACGGTTGAGATATTTCAAATGTCAGAAAGTTCATATTAGTTGGATCAATATGTTGCAATATAATTATGTCCATATATAGCACAATGAACTATATTGTGGCTTTGGGACGTTAAACCCCACATATAAATGAACTATATTGTTTTGAACCGATGTTATGAAAAGTACGGGGTATATTGAGTGAGTATTTGACCATTTTAATTAATACATTTACTGTCCAACACAAGAAAGTCAGTGATTTCTCCTAGGTACTCGTGAAGTACAGCGTGTAAGCATAGAGAAGAGAACAAAGTTCATTCGGTCCGAAATTATACAGAGCACCACATTTCAACACTATAATTTTATTTTCGTCCGTGTGTAGCTTGAGCCGCATGGGGATAAAAAGCAATAAATGACCTCATGCCGAAACTCACGATCATACATAACTAATGTATGATCGTGAGTTTGCCTTGTAGTAATGCCTTGTAGTGACTTGAGAGCTGCTGCCGCAAAATTGTCCCATTTTCAAGAATTGACTGGTGGGCCCAGTTACTACTACAGAATCTGTAGCGAATATTAAAAAAAAACGTTGTAGTAAGGTCAGGAAAAACAAAACTATGAATTTCTGTCATCATCCCTACCACAGGCAAATCCAAGAAATTGTCACTTTATTAATTCACCTGCGAGAAACTCTTACAGGCGACAACAATGACATCGGACGCCTCATAGTTTATCCACGAACGTATTGAAGCAGCATTCTAAGTATGTGGGAAATACTCTCGTACGCTCCACACACGCTCTAAAAGCACAGAAAAATTCTTTTCTACGTAAGCTGGACCATTCTACATAAAGAGACAAGCTCTGCACGTATGCCACTGCTGGTAGTACGCACGAAGCGTAACACCAAGACCGAAAACTAGACCCATCACTAGGACCAGTTACCAGTAAATTTAGTATAACTATTAATGAGAACGACCTATCTTACTGTCGTTTTGGGTAATCTAAGTATAGTTGAAGTTGACAGCCATATTAAATTTTGAGGCGATAAGACAGATATCGAACCCGGGGTGTCGCTAGAACGAGCGTTTCGGCAAGCGGGCTTGTCTTGAAAAGCACAAGTGAGTTCAACGAAACTGACAGTAGCGACACCAGGGTTTCCATGGTTTCTCTTCCCCTTACAGTGTGCCTAGTTAACAGATGATGGTTTCATTCGAAGAACTTCCTTATCTTGCTCACAGCAGATGTCATTATGACCTGTTCGGCTGTTTGCGGCAGATTGTCTTTGCTCGGAATAACCCTAACTCCACTTTTTTTTTTGTTCGTGTAGAGCTTATGACTTGGAAGGGACCATAAAGTGATACAGTTCCGAAGCTTAGTGCAATAAATATTGCCGTGAAAGCTTAAATTTTGTTGATTTCACCCTTAGAGAGTTATTATTATATGAAAAAAAATTAAGGTAGGAGTTTCATTTTTAAGTATTGCGCCAAGTCATTTGCACGTGAACCTCAGCTTTCCAAAGCACTTTCCTAGTAATTTGGCGACATTGATCTAAAGAAATACTCTGAAACTTAATATATTACATCTGGAACCCTCGAAGAGCGTATTGTACAACGTAGTCACCATCAGGGAACTATGTAGGCACCAGTAAACGCCCTTCAAATTGATGACGTTACGGTGGTTGTTGCTGAAACCACACAGTGACGCCAACACCCACTTTTTTGAAAGACGACCGTCTTTCCTGGGATACTTGAACGCAGAAATTTTCGTTTTTTTTTCTCAGTCGGTCTGTCAGTCGCACGCTTCAGTCACCCGCACAGTTTAAGAACTTCCTCAACGGTCAGCCATCTTGAACTGGCGGCTACGCTCATACTTGTGAAAAGTGTCTACCAAAAATAAATATTACGCATATCTGAGGCCCAACATCAATACGCAAGTGTTAGGCGATGTGTTCTTTTACTAACAACTATGTACATACGTAGTTCTCGAGATTCCAGTGCCTCTTAGGCTGCGCTGAAAATCCGATGCAATGCGTGATCAAAATGCGACGCTATGCACGAAAAAGCTCATTGCCGATGATATGATGCTGCCAGCTGGCAGTGGTCTGGGGTTCTGCACAAGCTCATGTTTCACGACGCCATTGCGAGATGGCGGCCATCTCTTACGCAGTGTTATGTCGTGCGGATGAGACCAGGACTTAGGTGGCACAGCCACCACAAGACGGGCATTTGCAGACCGGCGTTGCATATCGATGGTATTTGCCACGAGGCACGCAAATACGCGGTGATTTTTTAGCGCTTTGCTTTGCTAGAAGGCATGTTCTCGTGGTAAGCGTTGTTATATCACATACTGAAAAAGGATTTGGTATTACAATGAAAATGAGTTTTTCCTTTACTGTTCGCGTGAGGTTTAAACGATTTCCTTATACATAGGCTTCTCCTTTATACTTTTCTTTATGCAGAGAAGCACGCTTGCCAGTTTCCTTGAAGACTGAAAACGGCACGTTGGTTAGAACAAATTGTAGGAGACACGCAATGGCATTTAGACTACGGCAGCTTGACCGAATGCTAAATACAGAGTTTATGATTGACAAGTTCATATCATTGCATAGGAAATATTGACCAAATACTGCTAACTTCGAAAGAATGGATATTTCTTTTCCACGCCTATTTTATTTTGCCTTTCATCCCCCCCCCCCCCCCACACACACAACCTGTCCAAATGTTGCGACGTTTTGCATGCCATAACGAGAATGTGACCGTGTGGTCCTTCACAGTGGGAGAAACGGGATGAATTTTGATGTTTGGTTTTCAACTACGTGCCCGTACACAAAACCAAAAGGAAACAAAGTGACACTTTATGCTACTGGATTGAGGTCACTGTAGACCGGACGGAACCTGCAATCTCAATATACACAACAGAGCACTCCAGCCACTGAACTGCTGCGGCTGTTACAATTGTAGAAGTTATGACTGGTGGCCAATGAGGCAGATCACACAGTCGGCGAGCTTTTTCTAATAGATTAAAGGCACATACGAAGAGCAGGATCAACAAAGAAACAATGGCAGGGGCAACACACTTCAACAATATGTAGTAGTGAGCTAGGTAGTTCATTGCGAACATCGGGTGGAGATTCATGGTGGAGGTAGTTCAATGAGAACGGCGGATAAAGATTTCCCGCGCTACATTGAAAAAAAAAACGCCTCACTTTCACTGTAGACGTATGAGCACACGAAGAGATTGCAATCAGCGGATCAGTATCATTGTTTCTTTACACTGCACAATCATCTCTTGACGAGTTATATTTCTCTGTGTTTCTGGTCTATATACAATAAAATATTTCAAATGCTCTGTGCCCCCCCCCCCCTTTTTTTCATGTTTAGTAATTTTGATCGGCCGGAAAAAAAAAACTGTGTCCCGCTTCCAGGCTTCGAAAGTTTCTATGCTGGTAAGGCATTTCCGGTGCAATATAACTGAATGGTGTCCTTATGTCTTGATGTATGTATTTATCTCAGGGTAAGCCTCTAGAGAAAGACTGCAGATACTCCGTGTGATGTATGCAACATGGCGACATTTTGAATTAGATTGCTGCCATAAAGAACTGTCGTATAGTTGCACTAATGGCTACAACATGCTTCACCTAATTAGAACCTCTAGTAAAAAAAATGCGCACCTCTATTTGGATTGTTCAGGCTCTTTATTGATGGTTACATACTCTGGGGTCATGCGCATCAAGGTTGCTGCATGAAAGGTTTAGTTTGGCTTAGAAGACAAATGAAACACTAAAAATGGAATAGCAGGGATGCTGGAAAACGATGTTCAGTAAGAAGACAACAGAAAAGAAGGTATAGCTAGTTTTCAACCTTATTTCGGCAAATGTCTATAGTTTTGCCCGTATTTTGACTACTGTTCTGTTCTTATATGAAGGAGAGAGGAAATCATGGAGAAGGAAATGCAGGAAGGTTCGTGAAGGAGACACAAATCACAGACAGGACGTCGTGAATAGTTACTGATTAGAAGGATTCATTACAGTATAGAGCGCAAGGACAATGAGTTAATGAAACACGCATTCAGCACATATTGGCCTGTAACGATAGGTGGTACTAAGCATGTCCCTTGCTTGGTCCTCTGGAAGACATACGGTTGGCGCGTTTGAGGCGAGTAATATCCGCCTTTACACTTATTTTCTACTTTACCCTGAACCTGTATTTTCAGTTTACCTCAGAAACAGCCGATTTCAAGCTGGTTTTCTATTCTTGAATACTTCAAGCAAAATATTGTGAGAAAAGAGAACAGGTAATCGCACCTTCACACTTAGGTAGTATGGCCGTCGGCGTGATAGAGGACTGCACATTAGCACGAGTGCAGTTCGAGGTAATGTCTCGCTATTTAGTGATTGAGAAAACTGTGCATAGTTTCTTTGGCTTCTGGCTAATCGATGTTTCCTATAATCATCTAAAAGAATTTTCAATAAATTTTTATTCTTTCATTACGGCTACATAGACTTGCCCTGAAGGCCTAATAATTCCTGTGTGCATATGATGGGCTGTAAGACCGGTGTTAGGTACGATGAAAAGCAGTGTCTTGTGGAATATGTTACTATGAGCCCTGTGGTTGTAGCTTGTCTTCTTAGTGGGGATAAAGCCCGGCTGTAGTAGTGGGCAAGAGCATTTGAATTGAATTGCTTGACATGCTCAGGTGGTATACGTCTGTTTCCGTCCCCGGAACGCAGCCGTATGTACACGTAGCAACCAGTAGTAAATGTGACATATGGAAGGTAAGTTTTGTAGATTTGACTGTTGTGCTAAATGAGTCAGAAACCGCTAAAAACGTTTCCTAAGGAACCCCTTTGTGCTATAAACATGATGGCTCAACTTCGCTGCCTTGATCCCGACATGTCGACAGTTTGTCCTTACCCACACAATTATGATAGGTTGTGTCAACGAACATCAAGGCCGCTCCTCATCAAAGCACTTCATTAGCATTATGTGAGTTAGATCGGCGCAAAAACAGTGAAGAACAAAGGAAAAAAAATAGAGAAAAAGATAGAAGTTAGAGGCGCTAAATCATAAACTACTAGTTTTCATTTACTGCACAAAGTTAGAAGTGAACACCTTTGGCGTGGGTTACCTCACAAATGAGCACGGACTTGCTTGGCACCAGATCAGCGACAACACGCGCAAGAAAGGCCGAATGCAGTTGGGGTCTATTAATCCCCGGTATTTTTCTGGAATCACAGCCTGCGAATTCCGAGAATTTGCACCACGCCAGCGCTACAGTATACGCTTTTGCGTAGCTGCTATCGCGTTCCTCGGAACTATGTGAGCAGCCGACGAAGCTGCACGTTTCTTTTTTCTTGTGCGGAAAGTTGTGATGAGGTGAAAGCACAAGTCCACAGTGATAAGCTTTCTTGCGGACTTCAAGGGATGTCTAGATTCAAATTCTAAAAGCTCGAATGGAATATATTCACAATTGAGCTGCCCTAGGAGACAATAATTGTACGAAAATTGACCGCGGCAATTAGTGGGATGAAGAACGCAATGGTACTCTCACGTGCTTGTCGACTCCGATGAGTTTTAAACGTACAAAAGAAAACCCAGCCGTGGTGGTCTAGTGGCTAAGGTACTCGGCTGCTGACCCGCAGGTCGCGGGATCGAATCCCGGCTGCGGCGGCTGCATTTTCGATGGAGGCGGAAATGTTGTAGGCCCGTGTGCTCAGATTTGGGTGCACGTTAAAGAACCCCATGTGGTCGAAATTTCCGAAGCCTTTCACTACGGCGTCTCTCATATTCATAAGGTGGTTTTGGGACGCTAAACCCCACATATCGATCAATCAATCAATCAATCAATCAATCAGAATCTTCTCAAACACAGCTGACGCGATTTTCGCTGAGAATTACTTACAGTGCGTCGTGATAACAAAGCTTTAGGAAAGATTGTAGCAATATGTGAAAGGGATAGGAGGAGGCAGACAAATAGAGAAGCAAGGTGGTTAACTAGAAAAAACATCCGGTTGTCTACCCTGCACTGGGGGTTCAGGGAAGGGGACAAGAAAGATGAGAAAGAGGGAAGAAAAGGAGAAGGAAAGAGAGAGAGAGAGAGTAAATTTACTAAAGCGTGTACAACTCCCCCGCAAGTCGGAGGCGTTCACTCGACAGATGTGGACGGTGCTGTAATATCGCCTGCAGAAAAATTGGCCAATCATCCAATCATCGATGTGTTTGCAAGTACTAGTTCTTCCCCTCATTCTAATGGAGTTGATGCGCGCTGAAGCACAACAGAGCAACAGTAGATATGAAGACTCCATGGCAAGTGTCGGAACAGGTTGCTATCTTGCGTGCATAGGTAGCCTACTCTCGAGTCACCAAAAGATGCAGTATCGCAGCGTGCAGGGCTTGTGACTCTCCCTTTTTAACAATAAGATTTGAGCTGCCTGAAGTTAGCTGTTCGAATTTATTGAAGCCAGTATCCATCCGCCTTAATTTAACTACAATTGTGTGGTATGTGAGGTGGCAAGTTCTGGTCTCGTATCTGGCCTCGCTGTTTCAACAACATGCAAATTTCTGATAAAATATGTGATATAAATTATGTCCATAAGCGCAACCTAATTCTTTTGTCACTAGGTTTCGAGCACAAGTTTTTCTTCTTGTAGCAACGGCTCAAAATAATAATTTTTTAGATATATGTCACGTACGTTAAGTGACAATTCCACACCTTTTTCTCTCGTGGCAGTGAGCACTTTAGGACGCAGCCGTGTTGGAATTCATCATTCTGTGATAGACCACATAGCCAACTAGTTCAATCGTAGCTGATAATGTTTCGCTTACCTCTGCAATATGGTAACGCCAGTGCATACGCAATACGCGTGTAACGTCCAACAGCTGCCTAAAACATGCTTCGCATATCATACCCGCCTATAGTGCACGTTATCGGCATATTATATCCGATTCTATTTTAATGCCCAAATAGCAAGGAAGGAAGCAACAAAAGGGAGAAGGCAGGGAGGTTAACCAGACAGACATCCGTTTGGCTACTCTACACGAAAGCTTATACCACGTTAAAGCCCGAATACGTACTAAAAATGGCAGCATATCCACGGAGTGAATGATGGAGAGTGGGGCGAAGCATTCGTCCGTCCATGCGTCCGTCTGTGTGACCGTTCATGCGTCTGTTCGTGCGCCCGTCTCTGCGTTCGTTCATGCATCCGCCCCTGCGTCCGTTCATGCGTCCATCCTTGCATCTGTCTGTGGGTTCGTTCGTCCATCTATTCAACACTCCAAGTCCCACCATCTCGCATTTTTTTATCATATATTCCCCATATAGAAGCACCGCCATCCAGCGGACATTCCAAGGACTAAACGAGAGGTGGCACACGCACACTTTCTTACGGCTTGCGCTTCGGGTCCACTTCCCACCTTTAACCACCTCGAGTTCATGGTATACACTAGTTCACTGTATTCATGGCACTGCGGCCGAACGCTCGCTAAACCTTTCGAAAACCAAGGAGGTTACGCCCAGCGAGTATGACGTAGCAAACTTTTTCAGTCAGATAGTGCTCAATGTACATGCCAATGGCTGCTAATGGGAAATGAGAGGCGGAGAATTCGGCTTTTGCTTTCTTACGGCTTGCGCTTCGTATCTACTTCCCATTTTTAACCAACCCGAGTTCATTCATGGTATATACAAGTTCATTGTATTCATGGCACTGTGGCTCAACGCTCGCTAAACCTTTCTAAAGCTAAGGAGGTTACACCCAGCGAGTATAACGTAGCAACCCTTTCTTGTCAGGTAGTGCTCAATGTACATGCCAATGGCTGCTAATGGGGATCGCAGCGTGCGCGTTGACTAAAAGCCGAATGCTCTCATTCCCCATTAGCAGCCATTGGCATGTACATTGAGCACTATTTTGTATTGTTAAACAACGCACAGAAGAAATTTCTGACCGGCACCACCTTGGAGGTCAAATGTTATACCTATATCGGGTATGTGCCACTGGTGGTTACGTACTACGAGGGATGCCCAAGCCACGCCATAAGGAGCCCCTAAAAAGACAGCGGGCTTGGATAAGGGGAGTCGACGAGTAGGGAACAGAGCGCGTGCATTGACCTGAGAGGACCGAGGCCACACCAGGGCCTGGCAAAGGGTCATCGCTCATGCCGACCGAGTGGGGCTGCTTCAGAACACCCTTGACACCCTTTTCTCAGCGAAGAGGACTTCCTTATGCTGAGTGGTGCATTGCAGGCTGCCCGACCTTTATCTGCTCATTTCCCTTTCATCAGCACCATAAGGCGTCCTGCCTGCCTTGTTTCTTTTACCCTCAACTTTGCATATGCTTGAATCCGGGGCCCAGTAAAAATTATTGCTTGATTTTTTTCTTATTTTTTTCCATGTGAGTGGCTTGAAGCCAACAAGAAGGCCAATCTAAGTACTACGTATATTATTGGCACCTCTAGCTTACGGCAACAGAAAGAGACAAGGTTGCAGAGTATGTGGCGGGGAGAGCACGTCTATCACAGCCTTTGGTGGCCCTTCACACTCGTTATCTCTGAAACGCTTATTGATACGTCCACCTTCAACCACGCCTTAACCTTGCCTGTCCTGTTTTTTTTTTTGCTTTAACTGTACTTGTTCCCCTACAAGTTCAGCAAGCATTATTTTTCATTTCCCTAAGTACCGTATTCATTTCTTGCACAGGGTATAGTTTTTCATTGAAGCGCTCGCACACTGAGAGAGCGCAACGCAATCTTCTACTGATGATCGCCGTTCTACAAGGATTTGGAAAAAAAGGTTCGAGGCGCTTTTACGGCAGTATCTTTTTTTATTTCACTCACTTCTCGGCAACTAATCTGATGACGCGCTACAGTGGATCGCGGTACACCAGAGAGCGCTGTATAATTGTGAAATCCATGCTCGTCAAAAAAAAAAAAATGTGTCTCCACAACTTTACAGACTTTCCTTATGAACGGTTACTTAATTTATCTGACGCAAAAACAACACTTTGTACCACATATGTGCATTACGTGTGTTCGAAAAAAAATACTCAATCTAATATACGGTAGTCTGTTCCCAGCACCGTAGTGCTTTATGGAAATTTTATGTGAACTTTTGTTCGTGTGTGCATTGATTGCTGCCGCTGGTACTTTTCGTTTCTTCTTTTTTTACGGTGGGGGCGAGGGGAGGTGTAAGGGTTGGTCATTTTATAAAAATTAACTGCTGTAATAATCACTAGTTATGAGCTTTGAAAGACGTGCAACAGTTACGCTATAGATATAAAAGACTGATGAATAATGAAGAATAAACAACAACAACAACAACAACAACAACAAAAGAAGTGCAGCTCTGCAAATGCGCAACATGACGTTAGTGCTTGAGGTCAACGATAGGCGTTAATTGGCACGAGTAGAATTTTCTTAGGGAAATTTGAGAACTCGTTATGCAACATGCACTCTGCTTTTTTATGGGTTTTATCCACTTTCTGTTTGTCGTGGCAGCTGAGATGCATGTTGTCTGCAGCGAGTTCAGTTAGACTGTTTCCTCCTTCAGATGTAGCTAATAAGTGCCGGCGAAGTGCACATGGAAGGAGCCATGGTGCCATGGGCTCCGTCTTTGTGCGGAAGACGAGCCAGACGCATGTTTTCAAAGCGTTGTCATCAACTTCAAAATAAGTGCGGCCAATACTTTTTTATTCTTTGTGTAAATATATCATACAGACTTTTTTGTTCAGTTATATATTGTTCTGAGCATCGTTGTGCTTGTAGCCTGTATTGAGCGCTTTCTGTGAGCGTAATAAAGCTGGCTAGAATAGATTGACGTACTGGAGTCCTGAAACAATTACCACAGTGTGTTGTCATCAGCATAGTAAAATGAACAGCCATTCAGGATGGATTAGACAAAGCTATTTTTAAGAAAGTCTTCACTCATGAAACACTTGGGGGTGGTTATCAAGGTTACCGCTATGTGGTTTCTGTGGTACTTGACTCTTAGTTTTAATATAAAAGTTTGAAAAGAATTCAAAGTTCCACACGTGTCAACTCACCATGTAACTGTATAGATTCTACCACTTCCCTAAAAATCTTACAATGAAAACATTTAATGAACTCCGTTGCCTGCGTACCTATACTACCGTTTTCAACTCAACGATGTTTGCTCACTTATGTATGTGGCTTTCTTCCAGCATTGTCTGCCCTTCTGTACTCATTGTGTTTCTTCTATGACAGCATGAACCACTTAGATTACTCCCTGTCCACTTCCATTCACGAAAGAGCATGTTTTATTTCATTGACAGGCTAGCGATCCCGTGGCTGTGTTGTGTACGTACGGAGTATAACGAGAAAAACACACACACACACATGTTTGCTCCTGTGTGTAACTTGCATGTTCGCGCGTACAAATACAAATGAATATCGACTGGAGCACAGTCGAAACAATTCAAGTGAAGCTGAAAGACGTTAAGCCGGGTAATACAATTCCATAAAAGTTCAAGCACTGTCAAAGAGCTGTTAC
Organism: Rhipicephalus annulatus; assembly: GCA_013436015.1. Lineage (NCBI taxonomy): Eukaryota > Metazoa > Arthropoda > Arachnida > Ixodida > Ixodidae > Rhipicephalus > Rhipicephalus annulatus. The sequence goes on from WOVY01011930.1 coordinate 168,606, forward strand.
TCTGAGCAGTTGATGTCTGTTTGGGCACTGTTCACGTTCCATGAGAAGTAGTAAAAAGAAAATCTTGGCGCATCTTCTGCAGCAGGCATACGCCACTTCTAAGCCCAGTATTATCATAGACGTCATAGTCGCCCACTTTCGTCTGTCGCAGAAACGTAAATGTGAGTGGTGTCCTGGAAGTTCTTGGTATTGCTCGCGGTTCATTATACGTACTACGTAGTCCTCTTCTATATAAACTCACCGGGAATGAGTGCGTTGATCGTTCTGTTATTAGAATAAAAGTTAATAGTTATCGCGATGTGCGTTTGAAGTAGTGATAGCTGTGTAACATTGTCATTACCACGTAGGTACTAGACGGCCACCTATACAAGTGGTAAGTGAATATGGACGAGCGCTTGTTTTTTTTTTTTCGGTCAGGCTGTAGCATTCTGCGTTCTCTGAGGTCTCAAATATTGCTACATTGCTCGTTATTTGGGAGGAATATTTCTATGATGAGGGGAACGAGGACAAGCGATAAATACCTGAGTACTTTTCAGTGTGTGCGCTCTGATTTCATTGTCACCCGAGTTATGGCGTGGAGAATTTGATTCATAGCCTAATTTTTGCAAGGCTTCGACAGACAGGCTCGAATATAAACTCAGTATTCACGGCATTTCCCGATTTCCTAAATACGTCAATTTCTGCCTCTGAAAGTGCGAGAGTTCACATTTTTAACAAATCCGAAGTCACATCATCCTCCGGTCCAACTATTACCTGCGTCGACTCATACCATGCTCTTTACTGCACACTCGGGGAAAACAGCGTCTTACATAGACGCACACAAATATATACGACTATATACGAACCAACTACTACTTCTTACACTTCTTGACCCACCGCAGTGGTCTAGTGCTAAGGCACTCGGCTGCTGATCCGCAGGTCGCGGGATCAAATCCCCGCTACGGCGGCTGCATTCCCGATGGAAGCAGAAATGCTGTAGGCCCGTGTGCTCAGATTTGAGTGCACGTTAAAGAACCCCTGGTGGTCGAAACTTCCGGAGCCCTCCACTACGGCGTCTCTCATATTCATATGGCGATTTTGGGACGTTAAAACCCACATTGCAATCAATCAATTACTATTATTAAGATTATTACTATTCGTACTATATTTATTTTTGATTAACTGTTTTTCTCTGCTGTACAATTTTTCAGTTGTTAGCAGCGTTTGTGGAGTCTTGGCTACGCTTTTCAGTCTGTATTTGCACGATCTGCCTTTTAAAGGGCCCCAAAACGGCCTCTGAAAATACAAAATCTAGTGCGTTAGTCCTTCTGGGCGTTTTTCAATTAGTTTTTAGACGCTCTTCATGATGCCAGAGCGTTGATTGACATTGAAGTGACGCCTTTAGATGAAGTGGGGCGAGATCGATGCAGTGACTGAGAAAAAAATTTGTATAATCAATTCCTGGCCAATCCCCTTTAGTGGGTATAAGCTATAGTAGAGGGATTATCGTCACAGGAAGAAGAAGAAGACTTTCGTCTTCTTAAGCAATCGCATAAGCGTCCCTCTCAGTTCGAGTACATCTTGTGCCTTCACTAATTACGCTGCTAATTTGGCGCGCGGGCCATCCTCCACGCAGTGCGACGTATGGGTACAGGCTGGGGCGTCTAAATACCTGCATTAAACCATGAGCCACTATTTTGGACTCGTGAACAGGAACTGTAAGGAAACGGGACGGTGAAAACCGGCGCAATTATACGATACTCTTGGTACCAAAAATTACTGAACTTATTTGTTAGGTTTTATCTTTTTCAGAGAAGCAAGCGCCAAAGATACTAAAATGTTTGACATGACACTTACGGACAAATGAACAAGTTCTGCGCATTATTAACAAGACGGCGGCCCGATCAAAGACAGCCCTCACAAGTTGAAGTGTTTGTATATTTTATCTTAGTATTATATAGAGTGCGTTGTGTTGCCATCTCCGAAACAATCACAACCTCATGGGTGCCTCAGAGCTTTCGTGTAGTTCATGGAGACCTGAATTCCCGTTTTCTTCAATATACATCACACTGTACCAAGTATGTTGTCTATTTTTTATCTATATGTTGATATCTATTGCTAAGCATAAATGGAAGGTTGACAAAAGAAAATGACTGATAATGTGAAGCCATAACCACGTTATTATTATTATTATTATTATTATTATTATTATTATTATTATTTTCTATGGGCTATTTGTGCTTTATATAGACTGTCGTGGATTATTTGCAACGCGCTTGTGTTTGCGTCACGTGAAACGAGAGTCGACGAGCCAGAATAAAAAAAAAAATTGGTAGATCTCACGTATATACCTTGCGAATCGATGTCATGCGAAGCGTGTGCATTGGAGGTGAATGTGTCTTATTTTTTTTTGAGGGATACGTCATGAAGCAAGGTAAATATATCTACAGATCCACGCACAGACATACGTTAAACAGCCTCGTACCGTTAATTACGTGGTGCCAAAGGTGTGACACTTTTTTATTTATTTTTATTTATTTATTTGATACTGTCACTCCCGTGCTTGGGGTCATTACAGGGAGGGTGTCACAAAGTATATAACGTTCGCACAAAAAAAATTCAAAAGCACATATAAATACGAAATGAATAACCAACAATAAAAAATAAGAAACAAACAACAGTGACTACACACATAAAAATCAACGAATAAATGCTGACAACAAAATTTAGCACGTATCACTAGAAAGAAAACCGCCCAATGCATTTTCAAAATCCACTGATGTTTTTTGTTGCACGACCACATTGGGTAAACTATTCCGCTTATCTATTGTGTCTGGGAAAAAGGAGTAGCGGAAATCATCCGTGCGTGCGAAATAAGGTTGAATTGCTCTACTATTATTAAGACGATCACATCGCCTTCCAGGGGGCAGAATATATAAATTCTTATTTATCTTTGTTTATCTTTGTTTACAGCACCTTCTGGTGAGGCGACCATACAATACTAGCGTACTCTAAGACAGGACGTATGAATGTTTTGTAAGCAGTTAGTTTTACATCTGGTGTGGCATGTTCCAGATTTTTTTAGGAAATACAGTTTTTTGTTTGCCTTAGAACAGATGTTATCGATATGCGAGTGCCATTTCAATGTGTGCATGATACTAACTCCTAGGTAATTGAAACAATCGGTATTATTTAAAGGGTGACTTCCGGTGTGACACATGATTGACAATTTCCGCCCATTAGAGTGAATATGCGTATATGTCGTCTTGCTATAGTTTATTTCCATGTACCACATTACAAATCACTGATCTACTGCCTGTAAGCACCTGTTCAGATTAATTTGGTCACCTTCGTAAGTAACTGGGGAATAAATCAAGCAGTAATCTGCAAAAAGTTTCATTTTAATGGGAGCCTCCACTATTGAACATAGATCATTAACAAATATCAGAAAAATAATTGGTCCTAAAACAGATCCTTGGGGAACGCCCGAGTACACGGCCAGTGGTCTAGTGTAATTTGCAATTTTCACAGCCTGTTGACGTGTTTGTTTTATATAAGTGGTTGTTTACAATTGCGTAACATTGTCGACGACAATACAGATATTAGTAGAACCAGAAGCGGTAAGGTGATATGAAGCACTGGTGTTTGCGCAGGTGAGCTCGAGGATGGTAGCCATCAAAACTGCTTTTGTTCTGATGAACTCTTTCTGCGACTTTTATTTATATATCTATACATATAGATAGCTGGGTAACGAAAATGGCGGTAAAGGAAAATAATCAAACAAAGTGTTTATATATTAGCTATGGCATTAAAGATTTCAAGGACTTCGATTTGAGGGATATATGTTAGCGCGAACAAAGGAACAAAGCTTCAAGAAAGAAGTGCCCGATATATCTGCTTCTCGTTTTTTTTCCCCAATCGTGAGTCTATTTTCCCTGTTTGCGCTGAGGTGTATCACTTCAAGTCCAATCAACTCTCTCAGCAGCAAGTCTTACTCACTTCGAATCTTACTCCCTTCGAAGCCTTGAAGGAACCCCGAGGCGTGCAAGATTAACCCGGTGTCTTCACTTAGAGACTGACTCACAATCACGTCGTACTTTGGTTGCATTCAAGGCGAGCATTCATTCCAGTGAGCCGTAATTACATCCACTGCTACTCATTAACGGCTAAATGCAAGCCCATGGGCGTCACATTGAGTATCGCAGATGGCATCCGAACGACTGCGCAAAGAAGAGAAATCGCCTTGCATGATGAATATGACAATGCTAGCGACATCAATCTAAAGGTAGTATTTTTTTTTGTCAGCTGAGAGAGCACTGGCTCTCTTCCTTTCATTTTCGTGAGTTCTTCATGAAGAATACTTACGAAAAAGAAAGAAAACTTCTCTCGGGATGAAAAGCCTAATCTCTATGCCGCCAAGCGTGACTGATGAGACTATAGGCGTGCGGCGTCGCTCACCCTTATAGTCGGTCTGTTGGTGATGGCGTAGCGCATACCACCGGCGGGATGGCGAATGGCTCTGATAATCATTGAGAGCGATGAAAAAGAAATGTTGTGAATAGTAGACGCAGAGAAAAAAAAAGCTACGAGCATGAAACACGTCCTATTCTTGCGACTCCCCGTGACAGCCGCACGTGCAGGGTACAGGTAATTGGTATTAACGAGGGATGCCGCTGGGTGTCGGAGACATGGGAAGCCGACGTGTAATATAGAGCAGCAAACGACTACGGGTGAACGAGTGAGGAGGGAACGCTGATGCGCGTTTTCAAACTTCTCTAATGGCACCCCTTTACTGTCAAAAAGAAGCGTGCCGGTAAAACATGCAGAATAGAAAGCGACAGTTATGAAATATATGTTTCGTGGTGAAGGAAAGCCTCTAAGCGAATTTGTGGACCACGATAATGCCGTACAGCCGACAGCTAGTATATATTTATACTGGTAATACCTGCTCATTGCTTTATGAAATTGATTTTCTACTCGCCCACCGTTACTGGTCATGTTTTTTTTTGGGTCGGTTCAAGAAAAAATAATGATGATTACCATGATGATCACCATCATATTTTTTACTTCCACAGCTTCCCCTTCTACTTTAGCTTACCTTAATTATCTTATTTCGACTTTATGACGATGGCCTCCTTTAAAGACCTCGGTATATTTTGTTTTACGCTAGATAATTTAGTTTTATGCCTCAATATTTTTTTATTTTGCTGCTACGTTTGGAATTCGGTTGTCCGCGGCGGCACTTCCCATATACCAGCACCCGTTATGTTGTTCTGAACCACCGTCAGTGATCTAACCTTCTCACAAGGCAACCTAGGCAGAATTAAATATAGACTTAATTTGCAGTTGGCCGTTTATTGTTACAACTGTAGTCATTGTTACGCGTGCAGCCGAATTTATTATTTATATTCGCGGTGAGTTCTGAAGGAATCACTGGCTGTATAAGCAAAGTGGCTATTGGCGGTCAATCTGCTGAAAACATTACATTTACGTGGTAGCACTGATAAAAAGAAGAAGATACAAAAGCGCCCCCTCCCCATGGCCTCATTATGCACCATGCTGTCACATTTTGATTTCGCCGGCCGAGAGGGCAAGAGTAATGTTATCATGTATGCCTGCGCTTCCATCCTCTTCACTAAACACAACACGCAACAGATGCGTCACTTTAGGGATGAGCTCTGAATGCATGGACCCTCATCCCCTTGCATGCGTAATCACGCGACGACAAACTTTGGAGCCGGACATCTCGGAGCACAGGCGTGCTAGAAAAATTTTCCAACTGCAACTGTGTACAAACACCACGGCCTACATTTTTTTTTTTCAATATGAACATGCCAACTTACCACAGCCAGTGAAAAGTTAATCTTTAAATTTTAGTTAATTGTGCTCCTGACAGCGATAATTATAATCTAAGTGTTTGTCTACCTGGCCGCTTGACTTATTTGCACAAGTGATTTTCACATGCCTTTGAGCGCGTAATTTAAAAAAAAATCATAAACCATAATTTTGAACACCCGGTATGTAGCAGTCGCATTTTGATCAAAGTAAAATTGCCGAAGTCTGTGTGCTGTGCGATGTCAGCTCACCTTAATGAGCACAAGATGGTCCAAACTTCCAGAGCCCTCTCCTACGGTGTCTCTCATAGTCGAATCTTAGTTTTTGGACATGAACCCCTAGATAATATTACTAATGTAATTTTAAAACACCGCAGACAATGAGCACTGAGTGGGGTATTAAGTGCAACATGTGCGAGGAAACTACGCGCTCTACGTTTTGCCTTACGCTCCGAGAAGTTACTGTTACGTTCAACGTGTACTGACATGCAAATCGTAGTAAGGAAGATAGCTTTGTCATCTACTCACCGGTAACAGAAGCAATAGTATAGGCAGTGCGTGTTCACGAGTGAATGGGGACCGCAGACATACTCATTCACAAAAATCTAGCACAGTAGTAAACACAACTATGGTCCCTGTTTCTTGCTAAGACGAAATGGGTCGCCAGGCGTACGTGTGTCGCTTTTGCATCCTTGCAGAGCACATCGTTTCGGAAGTACTGAGGCAAACACTCGGCGTTGAATATTATCCGCCTCGTACCTTTGCCCTTCGGACATTGTACTCAACACATTCAGCAACGATGAAACGCAGCTCACAACTCAGCGGACTAGAAAAAATTAAATTGCCACCGCAAAAATTTGGAGAACGCATGTAAGTGCAGAACGCCCAAACACTTGAGGGGGCGTGCCGTCGCATGCAAGTGTTATCAGCACACCTTTCCGTGCACCGCAAGGGCTGCACTCTCCGAGGGTGCTAGGAAGAAGGGTTTCTGGATAATTAGGAAGTCAAATTTCCTGACCATTGCACCCAAAGGAAACTGTTAAGAAAACAAACATACTTTGGAAAACACAATGAATGCCTCATAGATGAATAATTTTTTTTTCGCAGTTTGTGTTTGTTGCACAAATTGTCATGCTTCAATTGCAACAACCGAAACACCTCGTACTGATGTTGCAGCTGGAACCACTTTTTGCCCGAAGCTTGGCAACTCATTTGGATCATCGTTGGACTGATAGCCCACTGCGCACGCATTAGAATTTCTTTGCTTGATCTAAACCTTCTCCCCTCTCGCCTCACCACGATCGAATGATAACTCCCAAAGTCAATTTTTGCCTGCCTTTTCAAAGCATGTGAACAAGCGCTTCTTTCGCACCGTGACCAGTTGGCTGCAGTGATCCAACAGTAGCGACTATGGGACTAGTTTTTGGCGTCGCGAAGTTCTGTGGCTGCTTTTTCGACCGTAAATTCACGCTTGCTATAGACCACCAACTTCTCACGGTACCACTCAGTTTCGGCCCCCCAACACCTGCTATGGCAACAGCCCACATTCAGCGCTGGGCACTATATCTCGGCGGCTATCGATGCAAGCGTCAGTACACCTCCGGAAGGGAATTACTTGATTCGGAAGCCCTTCTATGGCCACGTTCCTCTCGCGCTATTGAGCCACAACAGTATGACTTTTGTTTATAAAGCCTCGATGAAGGCACGTGACCACGCACGAACTACAACACCTGACAGAACGCCGCTCGACTTTCCCACGCATAACGTCTTTCGCACAGCGCTGTTGACCCAGAAGATCGAAATGTATGGAGCCAGATATGGTGACAATTTTAACTGCCGGCTTGGATTGTCCATGCCACACGCATGACTTAGTTGTACTCGCCAGTGCGTGGAAACGTTCGCTGAAGCCCCTGCATCAAAATCACGAAGGGTTGTTGGGGTTGAAGTCCATAGCACGGTCATTGAATTCAATTGACACGGTCATTGCACGAAGTTCATGGCACGGTCTACAGAACGGATGAGCCACCAGTCAGTCCGGAAAAATTGGGCCAGAAGAACCCAGAAGACTCAAAATCTTGACAACTGCTTTCAAACGTAGCGTATCTCTGTACATGGCCTGTATCTCCCGCTTGTTTGCTCCTCTGACAGACTAACTGGATTGCACAAGGCACTGCGCCCATTTTTCTTGTTCCTACGATAGCTTATTCATGAATCGCATGCGCTTATTGGTCTCCGGTGCTCTTCTTTCGGGTATATTTTTCCCTTAAGGTGTGGTCTACTTCAGTTATTTTTCAGTTAGGGAACAGCAAAACAACGCGTAATGGAAGCATGTGTCGAGTAACCAAAAGTAGGGTTTTTGGAAGATGAAGCCACACAAAAGACACATGTGAATACTAACTTCCGTTCCCGTGAATACCTTGGACAGCCGCCGGCATTTCCCTGCAGGAGCCGAGAAGAGCCGCGACCATTCTCACACAAATTACAACAATCGAATTGAAATCTGTACAACCACTCCTCAACGGTTAGCGTGCTCATGGCGAAAGAGTGCACATTTACAATGCAATCGTCTTTGCGAAGAGCCAGGCGAACCACTTTTGTATTCAATGACTGAACGATAGATGGTTTCCAGTGCAAGATCCCAGGCTATTTCGGAACTTGCTTGGAACGCACACGTAGCTGTCATGAATATCATGGGCTGCCCTCATTATCACGATCGAAAGGGCTCTTGAGGGAGCCCGTTCATGTTGTGTTTTATTCAAACGTCGCGGCTAGCAGGTGTCGATGGCTCGCCAACGCCTCTAGCCACATCGCTACCCAACTGAAAATTTGTTCGCATCAAGTGCACTCGAGAGGTAGGGCGGTCGAGAGACGAAGAAACAAACAAACAAACAAACAAACAAACAAACAAACAAACTGTGATGAGGTTTATTAGCCGGTAAAGACAGCGACGAGACAGCGTGATGAACCGTCCAGCGATCGGCACAGCAACGAACCGAAGCACGAGCCGAGAGAGCCGGGCGTTGGCGATGCTGCTCGCTGCAGGCGCATCTTCTTCTTCACGATTGCCCCCGCTGAAAAAGGAGCCATCCTGGCGACTTAAGAAGTTTCAGGCAAAGGCTCATGGTACGGTTTCAGTCGGGAAACATGGACGATGTCACGTGCACGCCGGCGCATGTCGTCCGATCGCGAAACTGGTTCAATGAGGAAATTAACCGGAGAGGTTTTCTCCAAAACGGTGTAAGGCCCCTCGTACCGGGGGACAAGTTTCGAGGAAAGTCCCGGTGTTTGGTATGGGATGGCAAGCCACACAAGAGACCCTGGGGCATAGCTGGGATCCGGAAGAGAGGTGCTACGGGTTTCTTTCTGGCGTTGTTGCTCTTCCGAGGTGAACGCACGGGCGAGCTGGCGGCACTCTTCGGCCTGTCTAGCAGCATCGGAGATAGGTGGACACTCGGAAGCATCAGGACGGTAAGGAAGTAGGGTATCAATTGTATGGGAAGGCTCACGTCCGTAAAGAAGAAAGAAAGGTGAGAATCCCGTGGTGGTTTGTATTGCGGTGTTATATGCGAACGTGACGTATGGGAGAACACGGTCCCAGTTGCTATGATCAGATGCCACGTACATTGAGAGCATATCACCTAGCGTGCGGTTGAACCGTTCCGTTAGTCCGTTAGTCTGCGGGTGGTATGCTGTCGTTTTCCGATGAATGACGTGGCATTCCGAAAGCAGAGTTTTGACGACCTCGGAAAGGAAAGCGCGGCCTCTATCACTAAGGAGCTCTCGAGGTGCACCATGTCGAAGGATAAAGCGTTGCAAAATGAAAGAGGCGACATCCTGAGCTGTAGCGCTCGGCAAAGCGGCTGTTTCGGCGTAGCGTGTCAGGTGGTCAACCGCCACTATAATCCACCGATTACCATCTGGTGTCAATGGAAGGGGACCGTAGAGGTCAACGCCGACGCGATCAAATGGCTTGGCAGGGCATGAAAGTGGCTGCAATGCGCCAGTCGCACGTGGCAGTGTTGATTTACGTCGCTGGCAGTCAGGACAGCACTGCACGAATTTACGTACAAAATTGTACATGCCGCGCCAGTAATAGCGATGGCGAAGGCGTTCATATGTTTTGAACACTCCGGCGTGGCCACATTGTGGATCGTCGTGAAGGGAGGCGCATACTTGCGATCGTAAAGTGCGTGGAATGACCAGCAACCACCGGCGGCCATCGGGAGCGTAGTTGCGTCGATGAAGAAGTTGATCGCGGATGGCGAAATGGAAAGCTTGACGTCGGAGGGATCGAGATACTGGAAGGTTGGGCGTGCCAGATAAATATTCGATAAGAGAGGCGATCCACGGGTCACGACGTTGTTCGGTGGCAATCGAGTCGAGATTTAGCGATGACAAGGTCTGGAGGCAAGTGTTTCCGCACGTCTGATCTGGTGGTAAAGGTGAGCGGGACAGGGCATCAGCGTCAGAGTGTTTGCGTCCGCAGTGGTATACGACGCGAATGTCGTACTCCTAAATGCGGAGTGCCCATCGCGCAAGGCGGCCAGAAGGGTCTTTCAACGTGGAGAGCCAGCAAAGCGCGTGGTGATCAGTTACTAGATCGAACGGGCGGCCGTATAAGTACGGCCGGAACTTTCCAAGCGCCCACACCAGAGCCAAACACTCTTTTTCTGTCACGCTGTAATTAGTTTCGGCTTTCGTCAGAGTGCGGCTAGCGTAGGCTACAACGTATTCTGAATAGCCGGGCTTTCGTTGAGCGAGGACCGCGCCTAGCCCGACGCCGCTGGCGTCGGTGTGCACTTCGGTAGGAGCCGTCGGGTCGAAGTGGCGAAGAATAGGTGGGGAAGTGAGCAGACGGCGCATAGTGAAGGCAACGTCACATGCAGGGGACCAGGAGGTGAGGTTCACGTCACCGCGAAGAAGCTGTGTTAACGATGACATGATAGATGAAAAATTTCGAACAAAGCGCCGGAAATAGGAGCATAGGCCTACAAAACTGCGAAGTTCTTTCATGGTCGTCGGCTTGGGAAATTCTGCGACTGCTCGAAGTTTTGCTGGGTCTGGTAATACGCCGTGCTTGGACACGATGTGGCCTAGGATGACGAGCTCGCGTGCAGCGAAGCGGCATTTTTTCAGGTTAAGCTGCAGACCAGCGTTGGTCAGACAACTCAAAACGTGCCTGAGGCGAAGGAGGTGCGTAGGAAGTGTCGTGGAGAAAACCACGACATCGTCGAGGTAGCAGAGGCACATATTCCATTTGAGGCCACGTAGCGTATTATCCATAAGACGTTCAAACGTGGCAGGCGCGTTACAAAGCCCAAAGGGCATGACGTTAAATTCATATAGTCCGTCTGGTGTAATAAATGCCATTTTTTGGCGATCGGCTTCTGCCATTGGGACCTGCCAGTAGCCAGACCGCAAATCTAGCGACGAGAAAAATTCCGCTCCGTGAAGGGTGTCAATGGCGTCATCAATGCGCGGCACAGGATAGACGTCCTTGCGGGTTATCTTATTCAAACGACGATAGTCCACGCAAAATCGGATAGATCCGTCTTTCTTACGCACCAGGACGACGGGAGACGCCCAGAGACTGTGGGATGGTCGAATGACGTCCCTACGAAGCATATCTTCAACTTGATCGTTGATGACGCGGCGCTCTTCAGCGGAGACACGGTATGGTTTTTGACGCAGTGGCTGGTGTAGGCCGGTGTCAACATGATGTTTGACTTGCGATGTGCGACCCAGTTGAGGTTGCGACACATCGAACGAACTCCTGAACTCATGCAGAAGATCCAGCAGGTCGGCATGTTCGGTGGGAGTGAGAGTGTCGGCGATGGCGCTGGAAAACGTATCATCGGACGACTCCCCGAGTGCCGACAGTGCTTTGGGGTGGTCGCAGTAGTCGTCCGGGACATCAAACAAAAACGAAGGGTCGAGATCCTGCACGCGGCCGAGACATTCCCCCGCAAGCAATGTGACAGGTGTGGAAAGCCGATTGCTTACGAACATGTTGCTTCGTCCGGCGGCAAGATCAATTGTTGCGAAAGGCAGCGGCAAAGCTCGACGACATTTGAAGATATCGGATGGCATAAAAAGAACTGTAGCGTCAGTGTAGGCGTTGCATGAAACGGGAACATGGGCGAAATTTTCAGGCGGAATATCGGTATCTTCATGAACGAGCAACTTCGGTGGCTGATGAGAAGCGTCCAGTAATGGGACATGACACAAAGGTGAAAACTCAACTTCGGCGCGTGCGCAGTCTATGACGGCATTATGGCGGGATAGGAAGTCCCACCCGAGGATGACGTCATGCGAACAGACAGGAAGAACAATAAACTCAACGATGTAAAGAATGCCTTCGATGGAGACTCTTGCAGTGCAGGCTGCGAGAGGCGTTACTTGCTGTGCGCTTGCGGTGTGAAGCGACAGTCCCGAAAGCCGCGTCGTTACTTTGCGTAATAAACGGCAGAGATTAGCGGCAATAACAGAAACAGCGGCGCCAGTGTCCACAAGGGCGAAAGTACAATAACCTTCAACAGTTACTGCGACCACGTTAGCAGGCGAGGAGCGAGGGCTTAGACAGTTTGAAAACGGCGCAGTTCTTGCCTCTTGAACTGCGTTGCTTAGTTTTCCTGGTCAGAAGGTCTGGGCCGGCGACGCATTGGGGAGGGCGATCGCCGACGAGGAGAGGGTGTGCGCGGCGTCACGAAGTTGGGGTCGTTAGGAGGGGCATAGCGAGGTGACGAGACCGGCCCGTATCGCGCGAAGGGTTGATGATTGATATGTGGGGTTTAACGTCCCAAAACCACCCTATGATTATGAGAGACGCCGTAGTGGAGGGCTCCGGAAATTTAGACCACCTGGGGTTCTTTAACGTGCACCCAAATCTGAGCACACGGGCCTACAACATTTCCGCCTCCATCGGAAATGCAGCCGCCGCAGCCGGGATTCAAACCCGCGCCCTGCGGGTCAGCAGCCGAGTGCCTTAGCCACTAGACCACCGCGGCGGGGCACGCGCGAAGGGTTGGCTGCCGGGTTGCGACGATGGGACATAGTCGCCGAACGTCTGAGGTCGACGGCGGCAGTAGCGGGCAACGTGTCCGGGAGTAAAGCAGGCGTAGCATATCGGTCGGTGATCGCGCGTCCTCCAAGAATTGGCTACTGGTGGTGCCGCCCAAGGTGCAGTATAAGCAGCCGGGTGTGCGGGCTGTGAGCGCGAGGTATAGGGTGGTTGCGGAAGCCTACGCACAGCGTCTGCATATGTGAACGGCGCTGCTACAGGCTGCATCACTTGCGAGCAGGCGACAGGAGGAGCCACAGGCTGCGCTGCATACGTTAGGGGCGCGGCCACAGGCTGCACGGCTGGCGGATAGGCGACAGGAGGGCCTACCAGCTGCGCGGCACGCTGGCAGTGGGCAAGGCTGGATAGAGGCGGCTCGTGGTGCGCAACAGGAACAGCTTGGGCAACTTCTTCCGAAATAGCAGTGCGAAGCGGGGCAGGTAGACGGGTGGTGGTCTCGTGAGTGAAGGGCACTAGGGAAAGTTGGCGGGCGACTTCCTCACGGACAAAGGCTCGAACTTGCTGAAGCAGCGGTGAATTGTCCGGCAGGGTGTCGAAACTGCACAGTGACTGACCACCATGCTGAGGCTGCCGAGTCAGAGTGCGTTGCTTGTTCAACTCGTCGTAGCTCTGACACAAGCTGACGACTTCGGAAACTGTGCTCGGATTTCTTGCCAAGAGCATATGAAAGGCGCCGTCGTCGATGCCCTTCAGGATGTTTTTGACCTTGTCAGATTCGGGCATGGTGTCATTCACACGTCGGCAAAGGTCGACGACGTCCTCAATATAGCTGGTAAACGTCTCGCCAGTCTGCTGAGAGCGGACGCGCAAGCGCTGTTCTGCCCTCTGCTTGCGGACAGCCGGCCGACTGAACACTTCAGCACATGACGTCTTGAAGACGCTCCATGTGGGGATGTTGTGTTTGTGGTTATTAAACCACAGTTCGGCGACGCCAGTGAGATAAAATATCACGTGGCCCAGCTTGTCGGCTTCGTCCCACTTATTGTTGGCGCTTACCAGTTCGTAGGGCTCGAGCCAGTCTTCTACGTCAGTCCCATCCGCACCGCTGAAGACCTTCGGCTCCCGTAGCCTGGGATGGCCAGGGAAGTTGAACTGGAGCGAAGGCGTCGATGTAGTGGCGTTGGTAGTCATGACAGGTGGTAGCGTGCGGCTTCGCAGCTCCAGGGTGTAGCAACGGGGATTAACAGCACCTTCCACCAAATGTGATGAGGTTTATTAGCCGTTAAAGACAGCGACGATCAGCGTGATGAACCGTCCAGCGATCGGCACAGCAACGAACCGAAGCACGAGCCGAGAGAGCCGGGCGTTGGCGATGCTGCTCGCTGCAGGCGCATCTTCTTCTTCACAAAACAAACAAACAAACAAACAAACAAACAAACAAACAGCAACAACAAAAAACAGTCTAGAACGTTCGTGGAGAGAACAGATTAAGCCTTTCGCTTGAAGATACTTATCAACAGTTACCAGCTGGCTCCACGCTTGAAGCCTGAAATATCTTACTGACCTTTTGTGACGCCATGTGAGACAACAAAGCATAATTTACTATTTTACCATTGTCTGTACGTAGGCCTTAGAAGTGTTGTGTAGTGAATAGGTCGAAAAAGACAGGTAGGGGGTGATTCCCTCATACGTTCACCTAAAAGACTCGAAGGCAAAAGTATATGGTGCGACTATGTTGCCGTGCACTTTGTGTCGACGTCTAGCGTTCCCTTATTAGCTATCACCAACTACCAGGAAGTATTCACTCACTCAAATAATTTTGGTTATCCTCATACACACGCGCAGCTTCATTTTATAGATTTCACTTTGCCTTTGTAACCCTATACATTAGTAAGCTGAATTCGATACACGTGACCGCCACTTCTATGATACTCTCTAAGTGGCCGGCTGTGCCCCGCTCAAATGTTTCATACCATCTTGCTTGCTTACTTCTTTGTTGCATAAAACTGCTTCCGATACTCTATGGGGGGCTCATTGTTTAGAGGCAGCGCGAAAATACCATACAAAAAAGAAGGAGGACACAGGACAAGCGCTGCCCTGTGTACTCTTTCATCTTGTGCATCGTATTTTAAGGGCGAAGCTCCATATGACGTGAATTTTGCGTCCCCCGTTGTCGCTGTGCGTTACCTCTGGCACATAACCGCCCTCAGACACATATCCGCATGCTCACATGTTACTAAAAACGTAGCACGGCGTCGTTATCACGCTCTCGGTGTTAACAAAGCGCGGGCAGCAGATGGCGGTACTTGAAGTGTTCACTGGATAAACGAATGGACACATGAACGGATGCATGAACGGACGCACGAATGCACGCAAGAACGAGTGCACGTATGGACGAATGGACGCATAAACGGGAGCACGGACGGATAGACGGGCGCGTAGCCCCACTCATCATCATTCATTCCGTGGATATGCCGTTAAGTTCTTGCGTGACTTTTTAACATTGCAGTTTAACCAACTCGCCCAGCTTTGTACGCTTTATCGGGGATCCATGACAACTAGTTCCTCCCCCTTGTTGGAAATCAGCCTTGAAAGACATTTATTTATTTTTTTATTTGGGCATTACATATTTGGATTCAAGAAGAGGCGGCCAAGTCAGGAGACGTCCTCTTTTTTTGCCTCTTTCGTGGACATTTTGTAAAAAATGTCTAAGTAAATAAATAAATAAATAACATTATTTACCCCGTCAGGACTTCAATAATGTTTTTTTGAATGACTGGCCAAGGCATCATCGCCTTTTAAGTTTTACCGCCTTAGTTGCACGTGTTCGCAAGGACTAGTTTCGCAAAAGCTGCATCCAACCCACCCACCCTTCTACCTTCCACCCCCTCCTCCGCACACACATTTAAAGACTGAAATGCTGAATTAAATGGTCACTTTCGGTTTCAGTAATTTAGTACACTTCGCTTATATATTCAACGTGTGATAGTTTGAACTAGCATTTCTAGCAGCTTTCGCAATCAGCTTTGTTTGCTTATTTCATAAAAGTACCATCAAGTCAACTATTTTTTTAATGCCGCAATAAAAATAGGAAAGAAAAAAATTGCCCGCAGCTTCCCTCGGGGGAACACTGAGGAGGATGCGGAAGCATGTAATTGGTTAACGGGTGTTAAATTGCGACTTACTTGGGTCGATGGCTAAATTGGTTAACGTGGTTGTGAAATGGGGTGTTAAATGAGTGAACACGTACGGCACGTATGCGAAAGGGCGGTGTTTTATTTATTGCGACGAACCAACGGACGAGCGGCAACTGAGCGAGCGAGCGCCGACCTTGAGTATATATACAGCGCGACGGTGCATGCGCTGTCAGCTGTCGAATGTTCTCGAAGGAGAAGCGCGCGCGCGGCACAGATGGCGACGGCGCGACGGCGCATGCGCTGTCAGCTGTCGAATGTTCTCGAAGGAGAAGCGCGCGCGGCACAGATGGTGGGCGACGGCGCGACGGCGCATGCGCGCGCGTCAGCTGTCGAATGTTCGAGAAGCGGTGCGGACGGCGCGGACGGCGCACTACAAGGCGCGAGTATAAGATGCTTCCGCATCTAATATGTTGAACGATTTTCAGTACTTCGTACTCAACTATGGGAGAGCACTGAGCCGTCCCGCTAAAACAGTTTAGTGGCTGGTAACAGAGTTAGACACATGCCTGAATACACAGGCATGGTTCAGTGTGCACCGACGCTCGCGTAGGTTTTAAATAGCTAACTTTACCGTACAAGCTCATGTTTGTGTTACTGGTTTCCGTACCAATACTTTACCTTCCTGGTGCATTTAATGTGAAACTTTGACCGCTTTAACTCGGACACATGTATGCTTTTGAAGTGCAACAAATAACCTTATACTTGATGAACGCGTGAATATTGCAGTAGCAGAGAACGAGTGATTATTGTATCAGACGTAATGAATTAGCTCAACTAAGGCGGTGCGGACGGCGCGGACGGCGCGGACGGCACACTACAAGGCGCGAATATAAGATGCTTCCGCATCTAAAAGAGTCAACAAGCCGGATAAACGCCATGTTTCATGGTATCTGTGATCCAAACCCCAGACTGAAATTGGGATTTGAGGCCGCGTGTTCAAGTTGTACAACACTCGCTATGCCTATTGGAATGCACAGAGCTCTGCATCAGGTCTTAATGCATCTGGCTGAGCTATTTAGTACTGGTGGAAAAAAGATGAAGCTTTTCCCCAGCCCCCCTACCTCTTCCTTGATTGTTCGCGTGTGAGATCTGTGAAGAGTGTTTTGTATGTTAGAGCCATCTTAGTACTAAGAAGCAGCAGACGCCTTGATGCCTGCATTTACATTGGTGCACCTACATTTACTAACATCAAGTCAGCAATATCAATAAGAAAATTGGCCTGAATCTGCATGTTACACTGCAAATGTCGTCGAAAGACGATATTCTTGCGTCTGGAGAGAGTGACCAAAACGTTTATTTGATGTTCTGCGCAAGAAAATTGGTGGATGGTATTCTGGAGGCACTGCGTTAGAGTGCTTCGAGCGTGTAGCGGAGCCAAACGAGCGCATCGAGACACGTGAGACACGAGCGCCATCTGGCAGTTATCTATAAAACGAAGGCGTGCGCGCCCGCGGAGAAATATGCGTGCCAGTTTTGGAGGTGATAAGGTGTAGAATGCAAAGCGATGGCAGGTGCTACCACCGTGTCGTCGTAGCAAAGCGTTGGAAACGCTTACCTTTTGAGCATCGCGTTGCACTGTCAGCGCAGCGCGATAAACGCTGCAGTCCTTAGAGTTACTTTTGTGTGCCTCTTCTTGTATAAAGACAGACATACAAAACATCAACGTGTTGTTATGGTGCTTCAGATATGCGCAATAATTTTTTTTAATTGACAATCGCACAACTATGGATGCTAAACCTTGAGCAATATTGGTGGGCGCTGCGAATGGGGTAGGCCGTTTGGGGCCGTTTGAGGTATCGTTAAGGTTGTACAGACAGACAGACAGACAGACAGACAGACAGACAGACAGACAGACAGACAGACAGACAGACAGACAGACAGACAGACAGACAGACAGACAGACAGACAGACAGACCAAAATTTTTGCGTTGAAGGTCCCCAGGAAATAAAAAGAGATGCAACTGATATATACATATAGGAATGAAGCGATAACGCACTTCGCACAGCATACAGCCTTTTGGTCAGTGGCTTTTCGGGCTAAAGGTGGGAATCAAACCACTCTTGCGATGCAATACCAGGCGTATCAGACTGCCATTATCTTCGCAATACCTGCACAGTAATTATGCTGCACCTTAAGCAACGATGTGACTGCTTTGTTTGAGTACAGCATGAACCATACTTGGGGCCGCCATGGAGAAATTGAGGAGAGTCTCCACCTCCTCTCCTACTTCACATGTACCCACCTATGCCTGCGCCCATAAAATAGGTACCATGCAGCGTGAATTCATAACCGGCATGCTCATGTGAGTGACGGAACCACAGGATGCAAGCTTCAATAAGAAGGTTCAATCAAGCTGCACTCAGAAACTGACTATTCGCCGCTAAAGTTGTGCATGACCAGTTCCGGACTAAGTTCAGCGCCAAGCGCTTAAGGCATCATTCGGTGGTATTCTAGCTTAGTTATGCGCTATCGTACCTTGTATGGTCACAGAGTAGACGTTATCGCTGTGTATGTTTTGCACTTGTTCTCCTGCGGGTTTAATGATTTTTTTAAAGTGCGAATGCTCTTTATAAGCGACCCTGAATCTGCCGTCTGCGGTGCGCCTTCTCCTCTCCCCAAGCGACGGTGGGAAGAGTGGAGAGGAGCGTCTGTAGCAATGGCGCAGCGTCGTCACACACCACGTGATTGCGCGTGCTCCGCCCTCCGCTCTGTGGCTGTGCGCGCGCGCGCAGCTACGACTTGCTCGAGATCGGCAAGTCGTCATAAGTATGGATCCATCACAGGCATCAACCTCGACTGCGATACCTCCAACAACGAGAACAACGCAATCGAATGCGAGCATTGCACGCGTCGTTGAAGATGTCACGTCGGTTGAAGACAAGGCAGCGCGGCGAAGGGCCCGTGATGCCGAGCGCAAGCGGGTGAAGCGGGCCGCGGACATAAACGTCATTATAGTGCTAATTTACTCTCACATATACGCGTAAACTCACCAAGATTTCCAGAGAGGGTCTAATGGTTCCTGGCAATCGCAATGTGATCACACGGGGGAGTTTACGTTAACTCACTGGCGAATGCTAACGGATTTTAACTTTACCCCCCTCATAGCATCACCCCGTGCATTCGAACTTAACCATTCTAAGAGAACTTGTTGTTGGGCTAGTTGGTAGATCATTTCAAAAGTTAATTAGAGCGCGATAACTTGACACAACCACTCACACACGCACACACCCATGCATCAAACCATGCACCATGTTTGATGCATGGGTGTGTGCGTGTGTGAGTGGTTGTGTCAAGTTATCGCGCTCTAATTAACTTTTGAAAGGAACTTAACCATGTTCACCCTTGAGGAAATGCTTGGGAGTTTTTTTACAAACGCGCAGGAGTTCGTGGCTGTTTTGTTAGTATCGAATAAGTAAATAAAACTTGTGTACTCAATTTTTGCCCGTATTCATTATTATTTAACGTAGAACCATTCGCTTCCCATATCCTATAGAGAGAAAAAACAGTAGCTAATTAGCTTGATATAATTACCTGCAATTCTTAAGAAAATAAAAAAAATATCAGGAAAAGATACGTACCAGGAAAATAACATTTCAGGTTCTATGGAACTTCTTTTGAATGAACGTCAGCTCTCGCTTTCTTTATCATTTGGTTTCTTTTCTACTTTGTTGACAACCTCAACTTATTCGTACGCTGCTGAAAAGAAACGTGGGTTAAGTGTCTCTAAAGCTATTTCACTTGGAACTGCTCGACGGCAACCCAAGCAGCGAGCGTCGAGAGCCTGCTGAATTCTCCACGGACTTGATAGAACTAGAGCCAACATTGAAGAGGTAGGTACCGTGCCGATATTTCACCAGGAGCGTGGACGCAGAAAACAAAGCGCAAAGTTCTCGAATATCAGTGATGTGAAGGTCTCCTTCACCGTAGAGGAAAAGGTTGGCTATGGAAACAACACACAGGCGGGCGTAAGACATTCGCTTCGATCAAAAGCACGAGTCCTTAAAAGTAAAAGAGGACCCTAAAACGATGGGGAACTGTCATCTTCATCGCGAAAAAAGGCCGAGTGGTCAATCGGTGACAAGGACGACTTCGACGATACGAAACGACGAAAATCACATTATCTGGTAAGACTCAGTCCGGACTCATTTATGGCGACTGTCCCTTTCATCGATAAGGTCTGGTGATGGCTGAGGTGTAGCTGAGCAGCACAAGGCCAGGGCGTACACGGTGGGACGCATCCCCGATGGACTCCACGTACTGTATTTTCTTTTTGGTGTCCTTTGGGCGCCTTATTTTCGTTCGTTCTTATCGGTCCGGGCAACAACACATCCATCGATCACGGCTCAATACGGGGAAGCGGCTGGCCTCGCTAGTGGCGTCAATCACGATGGTAGGAAGTATGTGCTGAATTGGACGCCAATACTGTGAATGAACATTAGGGGGAGACGAAGTATGAAGAAGAACAAAGTAATGACAATATATCACTGCGTACTGAAACAACAGGTCATTGTTGATGACCAAATTAACGTAATGGATCTTCCACACCTAAGGTGGGCAAATCATTAGTGTTCAAATCACGGAAATTATAACGCTTTTCTTACCTTGACAACGACGATGTTTGTTTTATGATGTCTCATGATGGTTTGCACAAACGAAATAAAGGATCTATGATTAGGAAGGAGGAGGAAGGAAGCAGGAAGGACAGGGAGCATTTTACGATTAATTTATCAAACATAATCATTTATGAGGCCTCCAAAACTGGAGGGGTTCTCTTATGTTTTATTTTAACTGACTTTCTGTGGCGAGATTAAAGTTCACATTACCTCGGCTACTTCATTTTTATAACTTATGGGAAACAAAGAAAAAGAAGGGTTACGCAAAATAAAAATTGAACAGCTAGAAAAATGGTATAGCACACTGCAGTAAGTTCAAATAACATGGTAGTGTACTAGCACTTCATTTACAGAATTTTTAATTGCAATAAAGAGTCGACACACCAACATTTGTAGTTGTTCACTTTAGATGCACTGAGGCAATTAGCTAAGGAGAGTGAGCGAAAGAGAGGGAGAGAGAGAGAGAAAAGGGGGCGCAAAGTGATACTGTTTCCTATGACGAAGAAAAAAATCGACAGATGCCCCGCCTTGTGGGAATTAATTTAATGTTCCATAGAAGCGAAATATTTTGGCTTTGAGCGAAGTGTTACGAGATGGATGGATGGTGCTGTAGTTGTGTGCACATCGTGTGCTTACTATAGGAATTCGACTACAGGAACGTCGACAATTCGTAGCCGCTTTTGTAGAATAACTCTTGCGTCTCTGTGCTTGCCAGTTTCGCCACTCGACCCCATATCACCCGCAGACAAATGGTCTCGTCGAGCGCATCAACAGAACGTTTACCAACATGCTTTCGATGTACGTTGACTCCAGGCACACGAAATGGGATGACATCTTGCCATTTATCACGCACGCTTATAACACGGCAAAGCATGAAACCTCTGGCTACGGTCCATTCTATCTTCTCTATGTCAGACCAGCCCACCAATTACTTGACACCATTCTGCCTTTTCATGCGCATGAGGACTCTTCCATTGCCCAGACTCTCTGCCGCATGGAGCATTCCCGTTGCCCAGCTCAGCTCCGTACTTTGGCAACCCAAGACCACTCCAAGTTCGCCTATGATTCACGGCACAAGACGTGTCGTACGAAAAGGAGAAAAAGTATGGCTATGGACACACTTTCGCAAGCGTGGTCTGTACCAGAAGTTCCTGGCTTGTTACACCGGTCCTTTTGTCATCGTCGATCGCCTAAGTGATGTAACATATTCAATCGCTCGTCTCATATCTCGCGGATACCGTTCTAGGCAGATGCAGCTTGTTCACGTCACCGGCCTAAAGCGCTTTCATCCTCGTGACTGATGCTCGCCCAGCTGGCTTCGTCTGAGAAAGGGGGAGTGTTACGCTGAAGCGGCAACGTGTGAAGAGAGGAAGAGGAGAACGAAGTGGTCTTCTTGGAAGCAGCTCGGTGTCAGCGCGGCTACGCTTCGCCATCCGCTCTTCAATAAACACGCCTCATCGTAACAATATTTTAAACTGGCTCACTATAAAAATAATGAAGACAGCGTGTTCCGGTTCATGTCAGTGATAGTTTGTAAGGCGTAGCACAAGTTACTGGCAACTCAGGTTGCCTTGCTGTTAAAATAAGTTATAATCATCTCAATATTAGTCCCAGCAAGTACCACTATGTATATATGACGAAGTACTAGTTATTCACATTTATATTAAAAGACAACCGAGTTATCCTACCAGAATATGTAGGTTACTGCAGATTGCATCATCTTTCTTTAAAATTCGAAGCCTTACTACTGGTTCAAATAGATTGTGTCATCATAGATCTGCTTCATGTAAAATCGATTTTTAAACACGGAAGAAAACGCATCCTAAACACCCGCCAATTGTTACAACTCCATACTGCCAGCTGAATTCAGAAGCTTGAGACATCTCATAATGAGACACGTGCACGTCTGTAGCGAACCTAAGATTCCGTGTTTCAGCCAGAGTGCAATCACTGGAACACCCTTGTGTGACCAGTAATTGTTGCCTTAAGGCTTATAGTACAATGCCGAAAAGTACGATGAGAAAACGACAAACGAATGAACAAAAAGCATGCCTGTTCAATACTCTGGGAGTCGATGAACACAGAAGTGCTGCTGAAACCTTGTATTGTTTTTGTTTCATCATCAGCGCACTGCATTCACCAGACAAGAATAGTGAGGATTGATGCTTGGGAAGGTAGTCATTATTTTCGATCCCGAGATAGGCACGGTATGGCAAAGAAAGGAAAGTTCATAGAACGGCTTCTCTGGTGAAACAGGGCTTGTAGGTGTCTTTATCTCAGCCTTCATCTTTCAACGAATAAAAGCTGCTGTAGTAATGAACAGAAGAAACAGAAAAAAAAGGCAGATCCCACGTACAGTGGGAATCGATGATATGTGAAGCACGAAAAACAAATGTTGATATGTCACTTTAAAATCAGCCTAACATTACGAGGTGGAGGTAAATAATGCCGTACATGACTTCCGTGTCATGATTATCATGTTTGAATGTGTCGTTTACCTTCTTCATCTATTCACGCCACGTGATTCCAAATTTAGTATGTGTGGAGCTAGCAAAACAGCCGCGAGCACGCTATGAGCGTGGTATGTTGTCACGTTGTTACATGACAAGAGTGTCAGGATTATCATGTTTGCACCAGTCATATATTTTGTCAGTCATTGACGTCACGTAACACCAAATTTGTTATATGTGTAGCTAACAAAATGGCCACGAGCGCATCATGAAGAGCCCAATGTACTCCAATATAGCGTTGACGCGCGCGCACGCTAGGCACAGCGACGCTATGTTAGCAAAACGCGAGCACTCTATAGTCTGACGCCAGGCGTGACCAGCGTCAATCGGTGTGGCCCGACGACAACCAACACCACCTAGACTATTCACAAGGCCCGTTCATACCCGTCTCTCCACACGGCATACGTCACGCTAGTTGTCCGATGTTATGACCGGCACAGCAAGGAGGTGGCTTGCAAGGGACGCTCATCGGCGTAACGGTCAAACGCTGTCCGCGTCCTGCAGGAATGCGGGAGGCGTCTGTGTGCGCCGCAGGAAATGCACATCAGCGTCGCTGGGCCCTTGTGATGGAAAGGGGCGTCTGTACGCTCATAGAGAAAGAAGAAGACAAGAGAGGACACTCCGCGAAGCCTGGCCTCAGGAGGTGCGTCACGATTACGTAACGAACTAGTGCTCTCATCAAACGTCAGAGGGCGCAAGCGCAAAAAAACAGTTGTAATCAATGCAACAGAATTGTTTTCACAAAATAATAATTATACGCCCAAATTAGGTATGTTCTTTATACATAAAAACAATTTATTCAACATACCTTACGCGAATATTTTTCTTCAGCCGTACTGTCATAAACACCATCCACCCAGCGACAAGCCCATGCATGACTGACAGCGAGAAGCTTTCGTCGCTTTCATCAACGTCGGCTGCGTCGGCGTTTTCGAGCGTGAGATAACAGGTGAGGCACGTTTTCAAGCGAAGCTTGTTGAATGACATGTTGTTGGGCTTGTTGGGTCATTTTTTCAGAAAACGGTTACACCTGCGCGAATAAGACACCATGCAACAAACATAGAAAGATGCACACACACACGTTGCGCTTCGTGTGTGCGAGTTTGTTTCTTACGTGGCGTCTCATTCACGCAGTTGTAACCTTTTTCTGAAGCTTGTAAGGACTGGGAGGATCGCTAAAAAGAAAGTTTGTGGCTCTATGCGGCGGCTAGA
The DNA here is from genome assembly GCA_013436015.1 of Rhipicephalus annulatus. Lineage (NCBI taxonomy): Eukaryota > Metazoa > Arthropoda > Arachnida > Ixodida > Ixodidae > Rhipicephalus > Rhipicephalus annulatus. Next base: position 192,973 of record WOVY01011930.1, read on the forward strand.
CGGGAACATTGTGCAACGTATGCAGTATAGCAAAGGCGGCACGGCGTCAAGCCGAGGCGACGCGTGCTGCGTCTGTGCGCTGAGCATAGCTGGGCAGCTAGGTCATAGGCTCGGTGCAAAATATATAGAATCGTTCGCTGGGCCTCGCATGCTTCACGACACGTTTCCCGAAGGCTCGCAACACGAATAATTCTTGGTGTGCCGGAGGCAAATCTGGACTAGCCAAGTGGCCATCATCTTCGTTTCTTCGTCAGCCTTGTGCCACTAGTGCAAGCTGCCCACAAACTTTTTTGACGTTTCCAATATAACTTTACCGCACAAATTTCAACTACAATTTTTCTTCCCAATGTACTGTGCTGATACTGCGTACGCACGAAGGTGTTCTAAAGTTCCCAGGCCGCGATACCATTGCATTACAAGGGATAGCGGCCTGGAAACTTCTGAAGAACTTTGTACATGGTCTTGACGTCTATCTTTGTAAGTCAGAGTTTTATGGGTCAGAGATGTATCACTGGTTTTGTATTGTGCATCGATTAGCTAATCATTCAAAGGGGTTTGTTGGTACACTTATGACGTGCACATATCTTTTTCGTAATTTGACAGCGAAGCATCCACTTACTAACATTTTCAGACCGCGCTGATGCCATGCCGTCCGGCGGTCCAAGCTACGGCAGCTACTGCTGTGTATCGTGGTGCTTCAACAATGGCAGAACCCACAAGAAGCCTGGGACGAGTTTCTTCCGCATACCATGGGACGGCAGGTGTGTTAAAGCTTTTGTATGGTTTGCATGTCTTTAGGCTCACTGTTCGTACTTGCTCAGTGAGGGTAACAATAAAAAATCACTATTCAAGCACTTCCCCTTTCTGCTGATAGTTCATTGCCAATGCAGGATGAAAGCATGGATGCAGTATGCTGGACGCGATGATCTCCTTAGTAAGCCGGCCAGCCTATTGTACGCAACGTACAGGGTTTGTAGCGACCATTTTACTGCTCAAAGTTTCATGGACCCTGGGCACACAAGGCTTACAAGAATGTCTGTTCCCAGTGTGCAACTAGTTGCACTATGTAAGTGATTGACTGAAACTCGAATATGTGTAATAGCAGCCACTTGTATTGAATCAGTGGCGACAGTTAACCGCGAAGATCTTTGTAGCCGGTGGAGAAACCTCACTATAGAAGTAACACTTGGAAAGTCTTAAACTTTGTGAACTACCTTCCTATTACCTTCCTAACAGCAGCCTTACATTTCTGTCGTTTTTTGATGCTCTTGACCAGCGCAACTTGGTTTGAAAGACTTTCAAGGGCTATTTCACGTTATCTTCAAGCCTGAGTGCACATGTACATATACCTTTCATCGGTGAAAGCTGGCACTGTTGATAATTCCAAAAATCACAAATTACTTGTTTCCTAGTTGGTGCCTTCTCTTTTCCTCCACTTTCGACCAATTTGCGCATTTCAAAGAGCTGTTTAAGTTTCCCCATGCTACAAGCTTTGTAACTTGTACCAACTGCACATATATGCACGTTCTCCGAGCGTCGCTTCATATAGTGACTGTGACATGACTGCAGAAGCTGCACTGCAAGGTGCGGATGAGCTTCAGTTTGTGTTATTTTAAGCCTTTTACTGACACATTGTCGTAATTTCATTTCTTCAGGACCTGCGATAGAGGCTTCAAAAAGCGGCTTCCACACATTGAGGTGCCCGATGAACAGGGTGCGTTCAGTGTCGCGATTTCTTTTTTTTTTTTACCCATATTGACTGTTGACCAAACCTCTGCAGGTGGCAGCTCCCTTGTAGCTGGTGAAAGAATTTCTGCTGACTTCCTCTTGCCGGAGAAAACCTTAACCGGTCGTTCAGCTATCACAAAAGGAACTTGTGTGATCGGTAAGTTGTATGTTCACTTCAACACCAGAGTGGATTAATATTAAGACTTCCGCAGGCCGCTCGCAAGATTGTTCCGACAGCACTGTCCGAGGCACTGAACAAGCTTCACAAGACCCTCCGGCAGATGTCTCCGCCAACAGCTCCACGTCTGAGTGCCCTAGAGAAAATGGTGACTATGCTTTTATTGCAGCTGTTTTTAATGTGCTATTTTATGTTTAGGACATTCTGAGGAAACTATCCTCAAAAGGACACTACGTGTGCACTTACAAAATGTAAGGGTGGGCTCTCAGTGATTTTCATTTTTTTGTGTATTGTCAACATTGTGAATGGTTTGTTTTTAGGTAGTGGAATCGAAAACTTTGCACCACAGAACGTTGTGCACCTTGGGTCTGAAAGAGCGAGGAAAATGCTCGTATGGGATTAGTTGTTCTTCGCTTTTACATCCATTTTTTTGTTTATTGCAGTGCGTTGCTGTGTGCCAGCGACAATGTCTCCATCAATGAAGTACAAGCAAACCATTAAACATCTGCAAGTCAAAGTAGCAGCACAGCGGAAAACTATCAAAAGACTGCGGAGACAGCCTCACCAAACTAACCACTCATTCGTTGCATACATTGTTTTGGTTACCCGCTATGAGGAGTAGGGACACTGTGTATTCGCTCGCAGTGATTTGCATAACCTTAAAAAGAATGTTGGGTATCCTGTCTGTATTTTTGTAGCAAATGCGGGCGAACTGTACACTTTACTGTGGGTCGCTTGGTCACTGTGTATGCTTTATCTCTCCAGCTCAAGTATTATATCGATAACAAAACCGCTTGTTGAAATGTCTTCGAGCGGGTAAGGAACACAGTATGAAGTGGGCACAGTTCACGTTATCACGCTTTTTGTATTTTAGCTTCTCATCAACCTCCTCATCTCGCCCATCAAAATTTTCAAAAGAATACCCAAACTTGTAGCGTTTGATGGGGCTGCGGACGCTGCCATTTTATTTTTATATAGCTTGTGAGTGATAACGTACGATGTAGAGCCTTTGTGAAAAATAATGAGCCAAAGTGGTTTCCTTCTGCTATTTATTAGCCCTGTAATACCGCTCTCGTAACACCAATTAAGGTCCACAATTCTGGATAAGTGATGACTACAATATATTTTAGTTCGCAAGCGTCACAGCAACACCCAGACGCAAATCACTTGGGATCTTAAGTTTTTGATGATAAGAAGAGCCACAAAACCTGCCAGTGTTGTAGCATAAAGTTTGTCTTTCACGTAGTGAGCAAGCTGCAAAGCCCTACCTTTCTGGGGACAAGCAGGCATCAAGTCTGCTTTTTTTTCATTTTGGGCTAGCTGTTCTTAAGCACAGCCAGCACACTGCAGCTTTGCCTTTCTGCTATATTGTGTCGTGTGGTTTCTGTGCACTCTTTTTTCTATGCATTATTTTGGTTAACCCCAGGCGTGATTCGCGACTTCATTGCTGTGTATATGTCACTTCTTCCTTCTTCTTCAGCATTGTGCGCTGTGTTTTTGCCATAGATCCTTACTTACCCACGGGCCCGGTGTGTCATACTTCACCAGCTTCTCGGCTTCTGCCAACTCTAGCGATGTGTGCGTTGTCTGTGTTCTCTCTGTATTTGTTACAATTTATTTGTAAGGCGAGATGCATTTGTTGTGTACCTTTGTCACATTGTGCTTTTTATATTCTCAGACTCTACCTTGCCTTTGAATTAAACATTGCGGATACTCTGTCTCTTTGACTGATATATACATTGATCACTTGTTCCAAAAGAACAAGTGATCAACAAGTGAACAAAAGAACAAGAACAAGCGCGATGAATAAAATCGTAGTGAATTATCACTACCTGCATCTCTCTTTATTATAACTTAATCGAAATAAAAATTCAAAATTTGCGCCAGTGAAACCGAAACAGGAAGCGCACGCCACTTGCTCTCACCAACCACCAGGTGTGCTAGGGTCGATTGGGCCGCTGGGGTCTACGGGAGTGTCCACTCTTCACCTTTTTTTATTTCTCTATGGTACGTTCTCGTTGCAATGTACTTCTCTTGCTAATATGTAAATTAAACGCATCTTCTACTTGTTCGTGAGACGCGTCGCAAGAGTCGTCCTTCGCCGGATCCTGGGTGGTAGCCTCAACCCCTCCCCGGACATATCACCGACTGTCCAGTGGCCGAGGACGCGTCGCTCAGGTGGTGGTGTTGGTCACCGCGTGCACTTTTTTACCCCGAATGGCGGACAAGCCACGACAGGTTTGCCTTGCATCGCTACCTGCTTCGCTGGTTAGACTGCGTTAGGCTTGGTGCTGCATCGCACTGCTCTGAGTCTTCGTCCGTTCCCACGTGTCCTATTTTATTGCTGTTGTATTTGTGAGTATGTGATTACACATCGATCAGTGCGACATGGGACGTTGTTGTGTTCCCGGGTGCCGCGGCAATTATGACAGTGGTCCCAAAGTGCGTGTGTTCGCATTCCCCAAGGATGAAGCTCGGAAGAAGTCTTGGATAAAAGCCATTCCGCGAAAGGATTTCACACCAAATGTACACTCCAAGGTGAGAAACTGCTGAAGTTTGTTGTCTTACCAGCTCTATCGCATTACTGGCGTTCTGGCTCTGTTACTGTTGAACGGAGCGAGTATCGTGAGTGGTGATGGTAGTTTTGTCGCGCTTCAGGTAGGGCAGTGTGGTAAAATAGAACAGAAATACTCAGGCTCGTGTCAAAGTTCCCATTAGCCCGTTTCGTATGAAAGTAATGAAGTCACTGTTATGCTTGGCGCAGGTCTGTGAACTCCACTTCCTCGAGGCTGACTTCATCACAAAGCTGTCACATTTCGACGCAGCGTCGGGAGGGACATTGACAGTCGACAGCGAGAAGGTGCGCCTAGTGTCAGATGCTATGCCATCGGTGTTTCCGAACTGTCCGTCCTACCTGAGCGCGAATCGCAATCGTCGAGAATCTCCTGTCTCGAAACGAGCTCGAATGGAAGACGAGGCCTTGAGCAAAGCGATTAAGGACTCTATATGCGCAAAAAAAGCGAAGAGGAGAGAAATGCTGTGTCCTCTTTCGAACACTTAAGAGGCAAGCTTTCTGCTGTATGCAGTAATGATTTCTGGACCATCAAGGCCAACGATCGTTGTGTGATGTTTCTCCGCATCGAAGATAATCCTTCACCGCACGTGAGGTTTTCCGTCACTGTGCTTGCTGATCTCTCACTTGCAGTCTCAGCTGGTATGATCAAGTTGGTTTCATTACCTTGCGGAGGCGCAGTTCCAGACGCAGTGCGCGACATCCGGACGTTGTCCTCACTGCTCCAGCAGCTGGAAAACCACATGACTGAGACGCCTGAAGTTGCAAGTCCGTCGAAAACAGCGTCAGTGTTGCAGCGTATCGGCTCCTTATTGAATGAACTGTCCCAAGACAGTGACACGACCGAAGAATACAGTGCCTTGTTTCGTTTGCTAAATGAGCAAATAGCTCTCGCACTCGCTGCCCCCATTCGTCGCTACAGTGCTGAAACATTAGTGTTTTCTAGCATCCTGCACTCCATATATCCGCACGCCTATAACTTTGCCAGATCAGCGTCGACGTTGACTTTACCCCATCCTTCAAACCAGCGCCCCGTTTGTTCCAAGTATGGAGGCGATCCACTGAAGGAGCAAAACGAAGCGAACTTCCTCTCCTACATTCGAGAAAGAGTGAAGTGCATGCAGCCGCACGAAAAGATGGTGACGCTAATGGTTGGTGAAATTCACATCAAGCCATACTTCGATTATAAAGGGGGTAGCATAGTTGGATCTGCAGCCAATTCTCAAGAGGCAGCCACAACCGCTCATGTTTTCATGCTTCAGTCGCTCTTGTCATCAAACAAAGATGTGCTTCACATTCTTCCTGTTGCTAAAATGACCGCCGAAATTCTACATGAGTTCTGCAAGAAAGTAATTTTAGAAGTGGAATCTATGGGCCTCAGAGTCATTGCTGTAATTACCGACAACAATTCCCTCAACCGGAAAATGATGTCGTTTTTCTAAGAGAAACAGGAAGTAAGCATTGTATATCCTCATCCAGCCGACAACAATCGGCCTCTGTTTTATTCGTAGACCCTGTGCACATACTGAAATGCATCAGGAACAACTGGATAAATAAAAAAAACGAAGGAATATGCTTTTACTTTCCGGAAGTGAGCCTGTCAGGAATATTGCCCGACGGGCCGCCCAGAATGAAAGCAGCATCGTTTGAAGCCGTACGGCAGCTGTATGCACTGGAGCAGACATCGCTTCTCAAGCTTGGCTACAAGCTAAATTCCAAGGCAATCAATCCAACACCTATGGCGAGACAAAATGTAAAGTTGGTGTTAAATGTCAATAATCCGTTTGTATCAAACGCACTTGAGACGCGTGGCGATGCCCTTGAAACCACATGTGCCAGTTCAACAGCTCTCTTCATAAACATCATATGGACTTGGTGGAAAATCGTCAACGTGAAGACCCCTTCGAAAGGTCGCCGACTGAACGACACCCTTCAAAATCCAGTGAATTCTACGGTGGATCAACAGCTGGTTTTCTTTAGTGGCATGGTAGACTGGCTGGATGCTTGGAGCAGCGTCAACATGAGCCGTGGCTGCTTGACAAAGGAAACACATTCTGCGTTGAGACTCACTTGCTACTCCCTTGTTGAGCTGTCGCGATACTGTTTAGATGAACTGAAGTTCAAGTATGTCTTGCTGGGAAAATTTCAAACTGACACTCTTGAAGATCGCTTCGGTCGCTACCGTCAGCTTGCTGGTGCACAATATCATGTTTCCATGAGGCAGCTTCTGGAGTCTGAAAAGAAAATTCGTCTGCAAAAGCTGCTGATGCTTCCGCAGCTAGACATCAGCAGCGAAAGTGACACAGAAGTATCGCAACATAACTTCTCTGTTCACATCTCAAATGATGAAATTTCCAACCCAAAGCATGACATGGAGGTCATTGCTTATATCGCTGGATATTGTGCTCATTCAGCTCTGAAGAAGCTGTCATGCGCATTTTGCAGCAGCGTGCTCGTCCTGGAGAGCAGAAACATAGATGTGGAAGGTAACACAATGATTGACAACTTGTCAAGAGGAAGCTTAAAGTTTCCGCAGCCATGTACTGTGCACATGTTGCTGGTGACAACGCTTGTTGTCGAAAAGCTCACCAAGGGAGAAAATGCAAAGGCGTTCCTCGTGTCGAACAACCAACGTGGCATTGTAAGCTCCATTACCACATCACTGCTAAGAGATGTTGAACTAGAGACTTGTGAAAATGGCCATACCTCTGAGACTATCGTGCGGCATGTAGTGCGTGTTGCAACAAATGTCGCTCTGAACAACTTTTGTACACAGATAGATAGATAGATAGATAGATAGATAGATAGATAGATAGATAGATAGATAGATAGATATATAGATACGCTCAAAGTCGCCGAAGTTCGCTAAGAAATGCTTCGTATTTAAGAACAAGTGTCTAAAGTTTTAGATAAGCTGAGCTAGCTGTGTGAAGACACACTTCTCACCCCACAGACGATATATTTCGTTCTGCGTTCCAACGTGTTTTACCTACTTTAAAATACCCTAGACAATCAGAAGAGGACTGACGATAATATTGCAACCTAGTGGGCCCTTTAAGTAGGAAGCATATTTTAGCCAACTGCAGGCATTTAGAGATCTATCTATCTATCTATCTATCTATCTATCTATCTATCTATCTATCTATCTATCTATCTATCTATCTATCTATCTATCTATCTATCTATCTATCTATCTGTCTATCTATCTATCTATCTGTCTGTCTGTCTGTCTGTCTGTCTGTCTGTCTGTCTATCTATCTATATATTTATCTGTCTATCTGTCTATCTATCTATCTGTCTGTCTGTCTGTCTGTCTGTCTGTCTGTCTGTCTGTCTGTCTGTCTGTCTGTCTGTCTATCTATCTATCTATCTATCTATCTATCTATCTATCTATCTATCTATCTATCTATCTATCTATCTATCTATCTATCTATCTATCTATCTATCTATCTATCTATCTATCTATCTATCTATCTGTCTGTCTGTCTGTCTGTCTGTCTGTCTGTCTGTCGGTCTGTCTGTCTGTCTGTCTGTCTGTCTGTCTGTCTGTCTGTCTATCTATCTATCTATCTATCTATCTATCTATCTATCTATCTATCTATCTATCTATCTATCTATCTATCTATCTATCTATCTATCTATCTATCTATCTATCTATCTATCTATCTATCTATCTATCTATCTATCTATCTATCTATCTATCTATCTATCTATCTATCTATCTATCTATCTATCTAGGCGCCTACGTCCGAGTGCTTTCGTGATCACCTATAACTTGGGGTAGACCAAAATATTATCAGAAGAGGGTTTGACGAATATGTCTGGCTTGTCATGACATGAGTGATGTGAAAATGCGTCGCGTACGTCATCAAACCTTTTCTGTCGGACACGTGCAGCCCATACCTCTGTACAACGGCCCGTTGTATGCGGGTATGCGCCACAGGTTACAGACAAGCGACAGCGAGAACAGAGAATGGCAGCATTGACCCGACGAAAGGAAACAACAAGAATCAGGGCCTCAGCAGCTGTCGAACCCAAACATTCCACGTGACAGTCAAATATTTTACCTCAAAGCCACGCCAGGCCTCGGAACTGCTTCAGCAAAAAGACCGCATGCAGGCGTTATGTTGGCAAAACCACAATTGTTGTTGCAGTGTTGGCTATCAATTTTTTTTAAATTCATAGGAACTCCTATGATACAGGTGTCACCACGGGTTAACGCCAATCGTAGTAAAGCACCATCCACTGAAGTTTGTCTACATAGCGCTATCCGGAGCTTCCACCCTTAAAAGTACAAATACAACATATAAGCTGACAGATTCTGGTGTTGGTAAGGAGCAAGTTGTTGATGGCATCAATATGCAACTGTACGCATCTGCGCATTATGCAACTGTACGCAATATGCAACTGTACGTAAACAAAGCACGTGTGACTGTTGAACATGTTTCTGTGCTCAGTATTTGTACATATCATTGGCGTGATCTCACGTTCTGCTCAAAAAAAATTATACCACAGTAACCTTCCTTCCACATGCTTTGCATAACATCCGTCATCCATGGTACGTGAGATCTGCTGAATATTTTCGTAGCTTCTACTCAACCACTTTTACCTATTGACTTTCTTGCATTATAGCTGTGCAGAAAAAATACTCATAAAAATGAGACATTCGCAAAAGGTGAAGAAAGTTGCATACCATATGTGCACGCTTGAGAAAAGAGCAAGGATGAGAGGGCTCTTTTGTTCCTCAAGGTTTTTTTTTCTGTCTTGGCTTATTTTTTGCTTGTTTTTTCTCCCTGTACACTTTTATTTCTCCCTTTTTTTGGTAATGATATTTTTCTTCTTTATCTCTTTCCTTCTATCTTAAGCCTCGTTTTGTTATGTCTCGTGATCATCGTCACTTAACTAATAGTAACATCACCTGGTTTTCCCAGTGCAATTATCTTCTTTTGCCGACCGTAAGGACAAACTGCGGCAAGTTCTCAACCTTATCTACTAGCATAGCCATTTGGAATTCATTGCCTTTCGAATTGAAATCATCGCATAACATTCATATTTTCACTTCGCGCAGCAAGAAATATTACGTTCAGGAATTAATCAACTCATCCAATTTGTGTAATTAGCTGTTAAGAGCTCTCCATATTTCTGTGCTATTGTACTACTTCAATTTGCCTTTGTATAATTGATAACACTGATAATGAAACGTGTTGCATTTGTCACGTAGAGTTGTTCATTAATATTGTTTTTTTTCTCCACTTGCTTTTGACTATTTCCATGTTACTTTTCAATAGTGAGTATTACCATTTTGTTGTGTATTGATGGTATTTTTATTGTTAATCAAGCTTATTCATTATTACTCACAAGTCCGTATACTATTGCTGTATTTTTTGCGATTACCCCATCCATGTAGCCATAGGAGGTCCTCCTGTCAGTTTCTCTGAAACTTCGGGACCTCCTGTTGTAAAAACGCTAACCATGTAACTCGACTGAACTATTCAATAAACTTGACTTGACTTGACTTGGCTTGAATTAGATTTGTCCACATCAGATAGGCACGCCGATAAAGTGGTGCCTGTGCACTACGATTGCTTTACTTTTGCTGAAGCGGACTTGTCCTTGTTGTCGTGCGGAATAGCTGAGTTCAGAGGAGCCTGCAAGATTTTGTTTTTGAGGCATAACAAAGTAGTGTCACCATTAGCGCCTGAAGCTTCACGAATCTTCAAGTGCGAGTGAAGTAGCCGTGATTTCTCGCACGCTTGAAGCACTTTCTCTTTTCGTAGGAGCAAGAGCTGAGAGCTACCCAGCGGGGGGGGGGGATGACAAGGGGGAAAGAAAATGCACCCCTTCGCAAGTGCGCGTGTTGACCTGAAGCACTTTTTTGTTTATTTCTTCGTTTGAATAATTGATGAATATGCGGAGTCTGACTTCTCAAAAGCAGGATAAGATAATGAGAGAAGCCGTACAGAGGGCTGCAGAAATTTATACGAAGTGGAGTCCTTTAATATGCACGTAAATATAAGTACAAGGGCCTCGAACAGTTTCGCATTCATTGAAAATGCCGCAGCCACCGCTTGTATTACATCCCGTAACCTTCGGGTTAGTAGTCGAGTGCCTTAGCAACTCGACTACCGCAGCGGGGCTCTTTCTTCTAACGCGTTGCTTACATTAAATGTCATCATGAGTGTGTGAGTAGGTATGTGGTGGCATCAATCGGTGGCCACAGTAACTACAAAGCTCACAATTCTCAAATGAGCCGACCAATACGGACACGGGTATATGATGGAGTAATTTGCGTATAGGAAATTGTTAGTAGAGAATAGCAAGGCCAACTTATAGGTCACTTTGTAAACCTATTGTAAATTTTAGGCTACGTGCCCTGCCATATTGTTTGGTTTGCGTGCGCTCTGGAGCCTTGAATTCTGAGGGGCATTGTTTTCAGACCATGCTCCACCTATTTTAACTCGATAGCCTTAGAGAGCCCGTGTCGCAGAGGTTCCGCCGTCGGCACCGTTGGTTGTGCGCGAAAAATTGTGCTTGTGTGAAATATCGAGAAAGAAGCTAATAAAATAGAGAATACAGTTTTCGCTTCTACATGGAGCATTGAACCCGGGCCGTTCACGTGGCAAACAGGAGAACTACCACAAAGCCACGATGTTACTTTCAGCTGCCTCGGGGAAAACACTACTTAAATGTCATGTAGTGCAAGGAGTTTCCTTAACGCATGCTATTCGACAGGTGTCCCGACGAAAACGAGCCCATTCGGCGATTTTTAGGCGCATTTGGGAGGCCATCAAACTACGTCGAAAAAGGCCGGGATAGTGCTACCATCACCGCTAGAAACACACAGGAACTTTCAGGGGGGAATAGACTTTATTATTCAGAAAGGGGAGGGGAAATTGGGGAAACCAAGTTTGACGGGGGCTAGGTTGGGGCCCAAGGGGCCGCAACACTAGCAGACCAGTCTGCCAGTTTGGCCTGTATATACAAACTCGGACTCCTTAAGAACCTCTCCCAGGCTTCCGGTGAGAGAGATGGCTGCAGGAGCTTTCAAATAGCTATGAAAATGGACAACTATGTCCATCTAACGGAAATAGTATCATGCCTTTCCAAATGCGTTGATCAAGCAAACAGCAAACGCTAGATAATGTGATGCCATCTGTGAGGCATTATGAGACTTTTGTGGCCTCCGAGGTGGAAAGCGCGTGGCGTGTATCCTAAAGGCCATATGACTCTTGCTTTAGATCAAAAACCTCTACGTACTTTTCGCGCATGCGCGCGCGTGTGTGTGTGTCTGTGTGCCATCTGTGAGACATTGTGAAAAACGTGTCTCGACAACAGCAGAGCGCCGTTCTAGCAGTTGTGTGTGTGTGTGTGTGTGTGTGTGTGTGTGTGTTTGTTTGTGTGTCTGTGTGCGTGTGTGTAACAAAACATATTATAAGTATGCACTTAAATGCAGATGGGCGCCCCAGGAGGCCAGATTTTGCTATCGCGTTACACTCTTAAAGGCGACACTTCAAGGGACACTAAAATCAAATAATAATTTACGTCACAGGGAAAGCTCAATGTATGACAACATCTGAAACGACAATATTATCAACAACAATGCCATAATTAGCGACAAACTTAAAAAAATGCAAAAGAACACAGGCATCAAAGTAGGATATTTTTAAAATGATCTCGATGACATCAGACGGACGGCGTGCAATTAACAATTAGTAATAGATCTAACTGCACTAAACAAAGAACGTTCCGTGCATTAAGAGACGTAATAAAGTGCTGCTTGTTCGTTTCTGTTTTATTCATGGGAAAAAAAGCGCCGTACGTTACTTTGGGGAATGAGGTGAGTGGTTCAAAATTCAAATTTTCGCGTAACTATACGGGATAGGTGGTGCCATGTAGTGGGGCGCAGTTGAAACAAAAGCGTCTGCAATCTTGAAGTCAATTGTGGAACATTGATCATTGGCCATTGCTGCTGCTGTGGCTCCCGCTGCTTTTAATCTGCTGCTACTAGCGCAGCAAAGCCGGGCAACGTTGTGCACGGCAACAGTGACGTGAGAGGGTCCGGTCGGTCCACTTGTTGAGGCGGGTAACTTAAAGTGCGCTAACTGAATGCAGAGCACTATAACGTGGTTTTATTTCTAAATAAGCCCTTACTTGGCACAAAAGTAACACTTCGAGGTTTCTGGACCGCCATTTCAACAATCGACGTCGACTTAGTAGTTGACTTTAGTGTCCCTGTAGGGGTCCCCCAATTTTTTTTTCTTTTCGCGCGGAAGAATGGAAGGCATTAAATGATACTTTATGAATGCTCGTGCGTGAGTTTTGTATGTCGGTTTGCCAAGTTGCAGAATAAAGGGAAGTGGGGGTATATCTTCACCTGCACCCCTGGCTACGTCAGTGCAAAACAGTCTGAAGAGTTCTAGGCAATCGTGTCCTAGGTTTTTATATACCACCATTCCCCTGAGATGACATGGTAAACTATTGTGTGTGTGGACTTGTCCGAGTTACGCTCTCACACTTGCAGCAATTCATGCTGGGTGGTCACAACAGGGCCCAAGCTTCGGTGCTTACTTGATGTTTTCATAGGACCAGCTCGTGCTTCACCCTGTTGCGTTTCCATAAGATGATGGAGCCGCCTATAATGCAGACTCACGTTTATGTGCGAAGTTACGCTGCGAATCAGTCGTTGCTCACCTCGTAATTATATCTATGAACATCTATCTATGAACTCAAAATTGGGTGATTCGTGCTACTCTCCACTGCTGCACTAGAAACAAAGCAGGCGACAGTCAGCCCAACAATAGGAGATGGGAAATACAATGGCGGCTGCGAAAAGATCCCGGAATGATGGAAGGCCTACACCAACTTCGACGTGTCCGTGTTATGTCTGTGGCTGTGTGTGGCTTAACTCAAACTTTTTTTTGTATTGAAATCAACAAGGAAACAACCTGGCATCACCTAGATAAATATAAAAAATGACATATAAGCAGCTTATAAACAACGTGCATCACCTGACAAAGGCTTAGTGACAACACAGAAGCACCATATAGGTCTTCAGAATTGTCCAGTTTCACAGTCTAACGGCTTGTGCGCCTTATTGCGAGCTTCGCTATTTTTTTTCTGCGAACGATATCTGTGCACTGCCCGAGTAAGATGCAAAAAAACTACACCCGCTCGAATGCACACAAGACAGCGTAACCTATCAGGATTTTCTTTCCCCCTTCTCTTTCGGAATTGAGAGCTTGCTGCTATTAAAATGAATCGCAGTTTACTATTTGCGAGAGTCATTGCATTAGTCGCGCACAAATATAACCATGCAGAAGCGTGGCTTTCATGACGCGTGCCGTGTCGCCATGGCTACGGACTATCAATGCAGTCCAAGTGACCCGACTGAGGGTGAAAGCCAAAGGCCGCTATAGATAGTTTCGACGGTAGCAATTTGAAGAAAAATGGAATTCTGGGAGTGCAGGCTTTTTGGGCTCTTTCCATTGCTTGCGCTTGTTCATGCGTACGTGCTTGTTCAATCTCACACAGCACTTCACTTCCCGCTCAACGTGTCTACTGACCTCTCCTCTCTTCTGCTTCACTTCATGCATTTGAATTTCATGAAGAAGCGCGGGCCGGCTTTGCATAACACATGACCGCTCTTGTCGTAGGCAGCATATGCTTTTCTTAAGCGCCTTGCGGAATATAGTGCATTGCTTTGGTGAACTGTTTGTTTTGTCAAAGTCACTCGGGAAAGCCTTTGCTTTTATTCGGCTTCAAGTGAATTTAAAGTTCCCTTTCATTAAAGAGAATGTCTGACACCCGGTCACGCACAGTTCTTTGTTTTGGCGTATCTGCTAATGTCTGCTTATTGCACCACAAACACCCGTCTTACGTTAAACATTTCAGTGGGTAACTTTCCAGTGTTGCACCGAAAGTAATTGCAAGCGCTGCGCTTCTCTGTTGAGTGTATTAGATATACATTTTGAGTTTCTACATTTGCTTCTAAAGGGGCACAAACTTGTAAGCATTTCACGTTATATTCCTTGCAGGGAGCGACAACCAAACAGAACAAAACAGCCAAAAAGGTTTGGAAAAGCACAGTGTTTACAGTCCTACATGGTGACGTGGGAAATGGCAAGAAAATGATCATATAGTTGAAAGAAAATGCAAAAGCAAGAGAGAAGATAAGAAAAGGCGGGAAGCCGAAATGCATAACTGCATCCACGTGATATTATAACAACAGTGACAAACGATGGCGACGAGTGACAGGGGTTGCTGCCGCGGACCCTAGTTTGTCACGTCGTGCGTTTCTGGAAAAATAGAAAAGATCGCCTTTCGTCCGGAAGCCAGAGTGCGGTTTCCGGAAACATGGCTGCACCCCTGATCATCGCTTGGTTTCCAACTTGCACTCGATGCTTGTTATCCGTACATACTTCAAGAAATGCAAGGTATCGACCACCTTCTTTACATTCGTATCTCACGCGGAAAGCGACAGCGGCCGTGCTTGTCGTGAATCTTGTTATCCACGGGTTGTTTTCACGTCACCGACATGTAGTTTCAGTCGCCGCACGTGACGGCACGACGGAGCAAGTTTGACGCTATCGCTTGAAAATCACGTGCATGTGGTCCGGCTTTCCTGTCTTTTTATGGTGCACAGAAAAGTGCGGTATGCCACCGTATACCTTGGAGAACAAAAAATGAGAATGTTGAACTAGACATATGAGAAAAATTGCAAGTATCCACGTAAAGTGAGAATCGATGATACGCGAAGAACAAATGAGGAAGTTGATATGCCACTTTAAAATCAGCACAACGTTACCAGAGAAATACAATGTTACGCGCACTTACGTATCTAATCTTGATAAGATTCAAGTATGTTGTTTATAGTGGTGTAATGACGGAACCACTAACGTTTGCAATACCAGCACCAGCAGTGGTATCCATGTAAATGATTTCGTACATGTCTTCCATATCATGATTATAATGTTTGCACCTCGCACTTCTGTTCGTCGTCTATTCACGTCACGCAACACCAAAATTGGTATAAGTGAAGCAAGCCAAATGGCTGTGAGCACGCTATAAGCGTAGCATGTAGTCATGATCCTATATGACACCCATTACATGATTATCATGTTTGGGCATGTCATTCACCTTGGTCGTCTATCACGTCACATAATACCAAGTTTGGTAGATGTGAAGCTGAAGAAACGGTACCGAGTGCATCATGAGCGTAGCATGCAGTCATGTTATTACATGACATGAATGTTATGATTATAATGTTTGCACCGCTCATATAATTTTGTCATTCATTCACGCCATGTAACACCAAATTTGGCATATGTGAAGCTATCGAGCGGCCGCGAGCTTATCATGAGCTTGGTACGTAGCCAGGTTCTTACATGACACGCATGTCATGAATATCATGTTTGCCCCAGTCATAGACCTTCGTCATCCATTCACGTCTCTTAACGAGAAATTGGTATATGTGAAGCTAGCGAAACAGCCGCGAGTGCACTATGAGAATATAGTATGAAGTCATGTTTTACATGACGCGCATGTCATTATTATCATGTTTGCACGTGTCATTTACCTTCGTCGTCCGTTCGCTTCACGCAATGCCAATGTTGCTATATCGGTAGCTAGCGAAACAACCGCAAGCACAGTATAAGCGTGGCAGGTAGTCATGACTTACTTGACATGCATGTCATAATTTCTACGTTAGGGCCTGTCACTTATGTTTGCTATGCAGTCATGTTACACCATACCAGTTTTTCAATATGTCGTGTGAACAAAACCACAGCAAGAGCAGCAAGATCCTGACATGTAAGTCATGACATTCATGACATACATAACATGATTTTCATGTTATGGATAGGCACTTATGCTCGTCATACAGTCATCTTATGCCATGCCAATTTCGGTATAGATCCCATTAATGAAACGCCCAAGAGATCTGAAAGTAATAGGCGGCAAGATACACAGAAGGATAGATTCGGTCAATGTCGCTGAAGTTTGCAAAGGAATGCTTCGAAATTACTTTAATAAACAGATAGTAAACAAGTATACAGCAAGCTGCCCTTCACAAGGGTCGCAATACGAGAAAGCTCTTCGATTGAATAATCCTAAATAACTCAGAGAAAAATATAGGATATCAAGATGGGGTATGGAACGAAGCTGAGGGGATGCGGGAGTTTTGTGTCTGCTTCACTATAGTAGTAGTTGCCCCAAGATTGTTCTTTAAGAAGGCTCTAAAAATAACGATATCCTAACCTTCAAAATCGCTGTGCTGTGTGTTCCACGCAGTCGTGCATTCTTTTTCCTTCCTCCTCTACTCAAAAGCCAGTTGGGCTCAGCCTGGTTAGCCTCTCTGCATGCGCATTACGTATCTTTCTCTCATCCTAAAACGCACCCCTATTCACTCGCTCCCGTTCTGCCTCCTATTGGATTCCTTTTCTTCATATTATCTCAAGCCCCCCCCCCCCCCTGAAAACTTAGAAAGCGTGTTGGTGTTTTTTGTTTGATGATTGTCGGTACTGCATATTTTCGAGAACTAATGCCATTGAAATATTATGCAATTTGTTTTTTTAATATTTGTTGGTTTTAAGCAGTTGTACGTTGTTTAACTCAACAAAAAAAGTTCGTGTGAGAAGTTTCAGAAATATAACAAAACAGATATCTGAAATCGGCTCTCAAATAAAGGATACAATGCGCAGTTTGTTCAATGCAATTGACAGAGAAGTTCTGCAACAAATTTCAAAAAGAAACTTTGACAAAAAATTTGAGTGAAAAATAATGCGTTGTTTTCATAGAACATTACGTTACGAAAAAGCATAGACTAGCAACAATTTCTTTTAATTTTTCAGGAAGGAACGGGGTGGCGTCTACATTGCTTAGTTTTTAAATATTCCAGACAGTTCAAGGACAAGAGTCAAGAAGAAAATGTTGACTATAAATCTAATTCTTCTGCGTGGGCACTATATTCTGCCTAATGACTGTATGCCAGGGCAGGTGTGGGCATGGGTCGGGAAAATAATGGTAAATAAGTGACATGTCGTATAGTGAATCAAAAATTTGCTTCCAATATTCAAGGGAACAAGATTACTCATTGTGAATAGAACAAGAAGAAATATGAATAACTACTTGACCAATATGCTGTCCATATTAGGGCACCAGCGATTACAAATGTACTTCGCATGCAAGGACAGTGTAATTTGACTATTCATGCAAATTGAGGTTACATGGAAACCACACTATTCTTTTTTCATATCTTTTTACGCTATGCTAACGCGACCTGTTCTTGTGAATCTGTGCAAAATGCAATGCTCCAAACTTCATTGATGTTGGGTTATCCACATTGCATTTCTTGCATTTAGTTCTCGAACATGGGTTAGTGGAACCGTTATCACGGAAAAAAAAGAGGGCACAGCGTGTGTGGGCATAGCGATTGTATTGAACGTTTTGTCGCAAAATTTATGGCACCACAGCGCGAATTGTTGCTGTGACAAGCAAAAAAAAAGAAAATGGAATGGGCAAGAGCGAGAACTTGCGTTTGTCAAAGCTGCGTTTCTTTGACGACCAGATTCTTTTCTCACAACCACGCTTAAGCAGGTGTACTTAACCTAATAACCATAGTTCACATCTGTCCGTCCCGCAAATAATGTGGATGTGACTACTTTAAGGAGGTATTGACTGGCGACTGGCACGAGTTAAGAATATAATAAAAATGTCTTGCGTTTCACGTGCCAAAGCAGTTATATGATCGTCTGGTGCTCTGTAGTAGAAATCTCCGGAAATTTTGACCATATATGTGGTTCTTAACGTTACAAGCAAACACACCGCACATGAAACATTTGTATGAGCCTCTAGCATTGCGTCTACTACGAAATAACAATGCAGCTGCTGAGATCTAAACGGCGACTCTCGGGTCAGCAACCGAGTACCATTATTATATATAGTGTATCTCTGCGGCGGACGTGGGTTAATAAAAGGCTAATAGCTATCTGGCTCGTTCGTTCAAGTACCTCGCAAGCTCCGGTCAAAGATGGCTCCTTCCTTTACATTATGCATTATATAATATAGAGGAGGTCCATTATGTATCTACTACTTACTGCTTGCTCTTTGGTATGATGCAAAACCAGCTGGCTCAGTAAGTTAGTCGGTATAAATATTCATATTTTTTACTAGTCTAGCGTGAGAAAACGCCGAAATGCATTCTCACAGAGAGAGACCATCAGAGTTCTGGAGAGAACATTTTTTTGCATGTCCGAGTATAAAACATGATTGATGCACTGAAAAAAAATTAAAACAGGGCTCTCAGATTTATTTTTTCTAAGTATGCCAGGTAGGAGAGCGTTTGCGCGCTGCGTTTGGAATCATGGGTTGTGACTCTTGATACCTGGCGACAATTAGCTTGTCTGAAGTTCTTCTCCTTCTTTCACAAAACTTGGTAAACTTAAACAAGGATGATTACCTAGAAGCTCCGAACCATCACTCCAGCAGAACTAAATACGAGAAATGCATACGCTCATTCCTTTCACATTGTAAATCGTTTAAGTATTTTTTCCCTGTAACTATAGAGATGTACAATGACTTACCGAATGACGTCGTCGGTGCTCAATCGCTTGAATAATTTTCATCACTACTGAAAATTCATTCCA
This sequence comes from Rhipicephalus annulatus, assembly GCA_013436015.1. Lineage (NCBI taxonomy): Eukaryota > Metazoa > Arthropoda > Arachnida > Ixodida > Ixodidae > Rhipicephalus > Rhipicephalus annulatus. The sequence continues at coordinate 212,093 of WOVY01011930.1, forward strand.
AGGCATTGCAATAGGTTCTGTGGTATCTGTGCGCAAATACAGGCAGAAACGATGTATCGAGCATGTACTCGCACATTAACAGCCTGCATTTGCGCATCAATTATGTTACCGTTTGGTGTTATAATGCTATCTCCAGCAGGCGCGACCCTCTCTCGTCACCGACTTTTGGCCCCCACACTAGGTGTTTTGCATTGAAATCTCCAGCTACCACTACGTTGGGAGTTCTAACCTTCAAAAGCGTTTCTTCAATTGCCTGTAGGGTATACAGGGTCCATTGATCTGTGGGGTGGTGCGTATGCCGATATTAACAATTCAGAGGTCACGGGATAAGCCCAGAGGCCCATACCCACTATTGGCGCGGATGAAAACGGAGCAGAGCGGCCCATACCTACTAGCGAGACAGAACAAGAAGAAGATGTCCGGTCGTCCGCCTCGGAGACTACCGCGGTGGCATAATGCTAAAGTTTCTTTTTCTGTGAAACGCTTATGAATTGGTCTATTATTGTTTTTATGCTGTTATATCGTTGTTGTGGCTGGTTTGTATTGTATATTTTCTCTTTCTTTTTCGTCTCGCAATATCAAGTCTTACTTGCTTTGTATGCCCTCTCCTGTATAGGCCTGAAAAGGCCCACAGTATTGAATAAATAAATAAATAAATAAATAAATAATGAAAGTCTCGTACTCTCTTCATTTCCTAATACTTTTATGTCGGATGACGAAGCACCACAAAAAGTGGACATTTGAGGATTCGCTTTTGTTTGTTGCACACAATATTATTGAGAACTACCAGCCAGTTGTGCAAAGTAAAGTATAGCGGTTGTTAGTAGTAGGAATTGTAATGCAAATGTGAAGAAACAAAAGTGAACTGAAACATAACTTGCCGCTGGCAGGACCCAAATCTGCCATTTTCAAGAAAGAGAGTGCGAGAATAATAATAAAAGAAAGACGGGGAGGTTAACCAGGGTTGAGCCCGGTAGGCTACCCTGCAATGTGGAAAGGGGAATAAAAGTTACAGAGGAGGAGAAGATTACACCATCTCCCGCTAAGGGGAACCATGTGTAGATGCTAAGCAGTGGGCCCTAACGGCGTGTGCAGGAGAAACACGTGGGGAGGCACAAAGCATGTGGTGTTTCCCACTGGAACATGCCAATTGATGCTAATGGGCAAAGAGAGTCCGAAGTCTCCGATCGCACCCAGAGGCCCGCAGTACGCTTTTAGTTAACACGCACTCTACGAAGTTTTATTTTCTCATGATGCACAGGAGAAATATCCCACCAGCATTATTACCTTGGAGGTAGAGATGTAGTGCCAATATAGATACCGTGTGGTCAGTGGACGGCTGAGCAGCTCGAGCAGTCGGTTATAAATGCGAAGCATTTTTAGCGAACTTCGCCGACTTTGAGCGTATCTATCTATCTATCTATCTATCTATCTATCTATCTATCTATCTATCTATCTATCTATCTATCTATCTATCTATCTATCTATCTATCTATCTATCTATCTATCTATCTATCTATCTATCTATCTATCTATCTATCTATCTATCTATCTATCTATCTATCTGTCTGTCTAGCCGCCTACGAGTTTTAGCTCTCCTGGCCGTTTCGATAATCGTCCCGCCGCGGTGGTCTAGTGGCTAAGGTACTCGGCTGCTGACCCGCAGGTCACGGGCTCAAACCCCGGCTGCGGCGGCTGCTTTTCCGATTGAGGCGGAAATGCTGTAGGCCCGTGTACTCAGATTTGGGTGCACGTTAAAGAACCCCAGGTGGTCAAAATTTCCGGAGCCCTCCACTACGGCGTCTCTCATAATCATATTGTCACGTGATTACAGAACGACCACAACGTCTGTTCACAGGAGCAGCACTGGACGTCGAGCCGAACCGAACGTTAGAGCACGAGCACACCAACTGTCCTCTTCTTCTTCCACACCATGGCACATACTCGCATTAGCATGGCTAAACCTCGTTCCATGCCTGTGGCATTACCCATCCCCCCTTCGAAAAAAAAAGTACCACCCCGATGACCAATGCCGATTAAAAGTTAAAGTAATCGCGTACACGCACAAAGACGCGTGATGAAGCAGTGTCAGGTGACTCGGGGGTAGTGTGGCTTCATCCGTGACACATGAACAATGTCGGCCTGCTGGGAACGTCGAGATCGCCGAGCTGTGTCTTCAAGCAGAATTTCGTAGTTGACATCTGTGAGGCGCCGTAGTACTCTATAGGGACCAAAGTAGCGATGAAGTAACTTTTCCGAGCGGCCCCTTTGGCGAACGGGGATCCACAGCCAGACCAGATCACCGGGTTGGTAAATAACATGGCGATGACGGGAGTTGTACCTCTGCGAGTCGATTCGTTGTTGTTTTCGGATCCGCTCGAGTGCAAGCTGGCGGGCCGCGTCGGCGAGCCGGATAAAGTCGTTCGCATCAGTAGTAATATCGGTGGTGTCAGGCAACAGCATGGCATCAAGCATCGTAATTGCTTCTCGGCCGTGAAGCAACCGGAAGGGAGTGAAACCCGTAGTCTCTTGAACCGCAGTGTTGTAAGCGAACGTTACGTATGACAAAATTGCATCCCAGTTTTTGTGATCACGGTCGACGTACATAGATAACATGTCAGCGAGCGTCTTGTTTAATCTCTCCGTCAGACCGTTGGTTTGCGGATGGTATGCGGTTGTTTTGCGATGAGCTGTTCCACTAAGTCTCATGACGTCTTGCATCAATTGGGCTGTAAAGGCTGTTCCACGGTTTGTGATAAGAACTGTTGGCGCTCCATGGCGGAGGACGATGTTGTTGATGAAAAAATACGCAACCTCATTGGCGGTGCCTCGTTGTAGGGCTTTAGTTTCGCAGTACCTCGTTAAATAGTCAGTAGCGACTACGATCCAGCGGTTGCTATCATGTGACTTCGGGAAGGGCCCAAGCAAGTCCATGCCGATTCGTTCAAACGGTTGTGACGGGGGTGTAACAGGCTGCAATAAACCAGCAGGGCGCACAGGTGTGGCTTTATGGCGCTGGCAATGATTAAACGTCTTAACGTAATGCTTGACATCCTGGGTGAGCTTTGGCCAGTAGTAGCGAGTCCGAATCCGGGCAAGGGCACGTGCGAAACCTAGGTGGCCGGAGGAAGGCTCGTCGTGGCAGGCAGATAAAATGTCAGCACGTAGCCCTGGTGGGACGACGAGGAGGTACTCAGTCGCATAAGGTTCGAAGTTCTTTTTGTAGACGATGTCGTTGCGGAGACAAAATGACCCTGAACGTGCGAATGCCTATGGTGGACTCGAGCTGCGACCTTGAAGGTACTTGATAAGTTGTTGGATCTCTGAATCATTCCACTGTTGCTGGGCCAAGTCAGGTTCACTGACTGCACAAAGAAAATGGCCATCGGTATCATCGTCCCTCGATGTCGTCGCGAGGGGTGCGCGCGAAAGGCAGTCGGCATCAGTGTGCCTGCGGCCCGACTTGTAGACGACTGTAACCTCAAACTCTTGAAGGCGGAAGCTCCACCTCGCGAGGCGCCCTGAAGGGTCCTTGAGATTGGCCAGCCAACAGAGGGCACGATGGTCCGTAACTACTCTGAATGGACGGCCATACAGGTACGGTTGGAACTTTGTTATCGCCCAAATAACAGCAAGACATTCCTTCTCCGTAGCCGAGTAGTTAGTTTCCGCAGATGACAAAATGCGGCTAGCATAAGCGATGGGGCGTTCAGCGCCGTCTTGCCACTGGACGAGGACTGCACCAAGACCGATGTTGCTTGCGTCAGTGTGAAGTTCGGTGGCGGCATTTTCATCAAAGTGCCCTAGTAAGGGTTCACTCTGAAGGCACTGCTGAAGCTGGGAAAAAGCGGCTCTCTGCTCTGGACCCCACACAAACGGAGTATCCTCCTTCGTTAAACGGGTAAGGGGTTCAGCGATGTTGGCAAAGCTCTGGACAAAGCGCCTGTAGTAGGCGCAGAGACCAAAAAACCGGCGCAAATCCCGTTTGTTCAAAGGTGGAGGAAATGCTGCAACAGCCATGGTCTTTTCTGGGTCTGGTCTAATGCCATCGTGACTGATAAGGTGGCCGAGGAACTTTAGCTCTTCGTAGCCGAAATGACACTTCTCCGGTTTTAGCGATAGGCCTGCGGATCGAATAGCGACGAAGACGGACTGAAGTCATTGTAAATGTTGTTCAAATGTTTTGAAAAAAAAACAACGACGTCGTCTAAATACACGAGGCAGGATTCCCACTTCAGACCGGACAGGACAGTGTCCATCATCCTTTGGAACGTTGCCGGTGCAGAGCACAATCCAAATGGTAACACTTTGAATTCGTAAAGGCCATCGGGAGTTATGAATGCTGTTTTTTCCCTGTCACGTTCATCGACCTAGATCTGCCAGTAGCCGCTGCGTAAATCCATTGAGGAAAAATATCGGGCATGTCGAAGTCGATCAAGTGAATCATCTATGCGTGGGAGAGGGTAGACGTCTCTCTTCGTCACTTTGTTGAGCTTCGGGTAATCGACGCAAAATCGAAGAGTGCCGTCTTTCTCTTTTTTTTAACAATGCCCCGCCGCGGTGGTCTAGTGGCTAAGGTACTCGGCTGCTGACCCGCAGGTCGCGGGTTCAAATCCCGGCTGCGGCGGCTGCATTTCCGATGGAGGCGGAAATGTTGTAGGCCCGTGTGCTCAGATTTGGGTGCACGTTAAAGAACCCCAGGTAGTCAAAATTTCCGGAGCCCTCCACTACGGCGTCTCTCATAATCATGTGGTGGTTTTGGGACGTTAAACCCCACAAATCAATCAATTCTTTTTAACAAGTACGACGGGTGATGCCCATGGACTGTTCGAGGGTTGGATGACGTCGTCGTCGAGCATCTGTTTCACTTGAAAACGTATTGCCTCTTGTTCTTTTTGCGACACACGGTAGGCGTGCTGTCGTGTGGGCCGTTCGGTAGGGTCCGTTATAATGCGGTGCTTCACGGTTGGGGTCTGCTTGATTTTGGAAGTGGACGCAAAGCAATCACTATACGTACGTAAAATCATGCGTATCTGCTGTTGCTGCGCACACGATAGCTGGCAATTGACGTCAACTGTACTGGCTAATGCAGTGTTACCTTCGGCAGCAGTGACAATCGGAGCGATAGTGGAACATTCTTCGTCATCAATGGCTTCAAAGGTCGCGATCGCTGTTCGCTTTGCCAAGTGTTGGAACTGGTCGCCGAAATTCGTGATCAGAAGCTGAGCCCTCCGATGTTTCAGTTTGACGATAGCACGCGCGACACAAATCTGCCGAGATAAGAGCACCGAGAGGTTAGTTTCCGCGATGCCACTACTCTTGTTGTCACAGTCGCTCTCCACAGTTACCAACATACTGGCTCGCGGCGGCAGTGCGATGGTGTCGTCAGCAATTCGGAGTGTTGTGGTCGGCGCAACTGCATCCTTTCGTAGGGCTGTATGGTCGTTAGATAACGTTATGAGCAGGTCGCGAAGGTTAATAATGGCTTCATGCTCGCGGAGAAAATCCATTCCGAGAATCAGGTTTTGGGAGCATTCGCGCAATACAACGAAGGAAACAATGTACGTCGACTCACGAATTCGGAGGCGGGCAGTGCACATTCCTAGTGGCGTCAATAGGTGACCTCCCGCAGTCCGGAGGTTGGTTCTATGTCCCCAAGGTGTCGTTACCTTTCTTAGCTGTGCAGCGAGGTCAGCGCTTATAACAGAATAATCGGCACCCGTATCTACCAGAGCGGTCAGCGGGTGGTTGTCGACAAGGACAGAGATACGAGCAGAGACCCGTTTGTCGTCGATGGCACACGTCGGTGAAAGAATGTCGTCGGATGTTGGCAGGCAAATCGGGGGAGGGTCTTGTAACGGTCGATCAACAGCGGCCTCACCCCCAGAGGTCGCTGTTCTTAGTTTCCCCGGCGCAGGCTTGTGGATCTAGGCGATCTTCCTGCAAGGAGGTCCGCAAAGGTCGATTGTTGGCCAGGTGACGTGGAACGCCGGGGAGATGGTGAGCGGGATTTGCGACGCGGAAGGGTTGAGAATCGTTGGCTTGCCAAGTATTCGGCGATAGCACGGGGCCGCTCACCATCTCTGGGTCGACGAGCATCCGGACGAAAGCCAGGAAGACCCATGTGCCTGTAGGCGCACTCACGGTAGATGTGACCTGGTTCACCACAGTGATAACATAGAGGCCGGTTGTCGGGAGCACGCCATATACTGGATTTCCGTGTAAGGGGTAGGTTGCCGTACTGCGGTGGTCCCGAGTAGAACGACGGTGCCGTCTGCAGGGTGGACGGACGGGACGGATAGCCAACAGCCGGTGCAGGAGTACGTAGTGCTTCCGCGTACGTTAATAGCGGAGCTTCGGCTGGACGCGGGGCCATCATGGGTTGGACTTCGGCTGCACGCAGAGTCGTCATGGGGTGCACCAGCTGCCGGACCTCTTCGCGAACGACATCGGTTAGAGCAGCAACATGGGGCGGATAAGACACCACGTGCAGCTTTTGCAGCTCCTCGCGCACAATACTGCGCACGAGCTCCGTCAGGTCTCTTACAGTCGTGACATCAGGTGTTGGCAGGGCCGACGACACTGACGAAAGACTGCCAGGACGCTCATACTGGTACGAACGCTGCCTTAGCATTCTCTCCATTGTCGTGGCTTCGCGGAGGAAATCCTCTACAGTGCTGGACGGGTTCCGCACTAGTCCCGCGAACAGCTGCTCTTTCACTCCCCGCATTAGGAGGCGCACCTTCTTCTCTTCCGTCATTGAGGAGTCGGCTCGCCTGAACAGCCGCGACATGTCCTCAACGAACATGGCAACACTCTCGTTCGGACGCTGGTTTCGGGAATTGAGGAGCCGTTCCGCTTGCTCCTTTCGGTCAGAGCTTCGGAAGGTATTTCGCAACTGGTTGCAAAACTCTGGCCAAGTTGTCATAGTGGCTTCATGGTTTTCGAACCATGTGCGCGCAGAGTCCTCGAGATAAAAGTAGACATACCGAAGCTTTCGCTGCTCATTCGACTCGTTGACGCTGCCGCAACGGTTGTAGTCGTCAAGCCAGTCGTCGACGTCCTCGTAAGGGTCACCGTGGAACGGCTTCGGAGTTCGCGGGACGCTGAAAAACCACGGAGGAGGCAGCGTTGATGTTTCTTGGGTTTGCGTTCCCGCACTAGCCATAGTACTGCCGAGTTGTGGAAATGGTCCGAATTCAGGAGGTAGGCCTAGTTGTCGCCTGCTACGCCGTAGGTCAGCTGGTTCTTCCAAGTCGCGACTAGTGTCGGGACCTTGCTGCTGATTGCAGTGCATACAACACTACCCAGCACCTCCATCAGAAAATGTCACGTGATTACAGAACGACCACAACGTCTGTTCACAGGAGCAGCACTGGACGTCGAGCCGAACCGAACGTTAGAGCATGAGCACACCAACTGTCCTCTTCTTCTTCCACACCATGGCACATACTCGCATTGGCATGGCTAAACCTCGTTCCATGCTTGTGGCAATATGGTGGTTTTGGAACGTTAAATCCCACATATCAATCAATCATGGCCGTTTCGATAATGGTATCGATACCAAACTTGGTATGGCTTAACATGACTGTATGAAGACCATATTTGACTAGTTGTAACATGAAATTCATGATATGAATGCCGTGAATGTCCTGATTTACATTTCATGGTTCTGCTGCTCTTGCGGTTGTTTCGTTCACATGGCATGTTGCAAAACTGGTACGGTATGACATGATTGAATGACGAATACAAGCGACAGACCCTAACATGAAAATCACGGCATGCGTGTCATGTAACAACATGATTAAATGCCAAGCTCATGATGCGCTCGCGGGCATTTCGCTCGCGTCACATATCGCTTATTGGGCGCTACGTAACGTTAATGGATTACGAAATATATGACTGGTGCAAACATAATAATCCTGACACGCATGTCATGTAAGAACATGACAACATACTACACTCACAGTGTGCTCACGACCGTTTCTCTAGCTCCACATATTCTAAATTCGGTATCACGCGCGTGAAGGAATGACGAAGGTAAACGACACATCCAAACATGATAATCATAACACGGAAGTCATGCACGGCATCATTTACCTCCACCTCGTAACGTTGTGCTGATTTTAAAGTGACATATCAGCATTTCTCATTCGTGCTTCGCATATCATAGATTCCCACTGTACGCCCCGCCACGGTGGTCTAGTGGCTAAGGCACGCGGCTATGACCCGCAGGTCGCGGGATCAAATCCCGGCAGTGGCGGCTGCATTTTCGATGGAGGCGGAAATGGTGTAGGCCCGTGTACTCAGATTTGGGTGCACGTCAAAGGACCCCAGGTGGTCAAAATTTCCGGAGCCCTCCCCTACGGCGTCTCTCATAATCAAATAGTGGTTTTGGGACGTTAAACCTCACAAATCATTCCCACTGTACGTGGAATCTGCAATTTTTTAAATAAATAAACTCGCTAGCAGAAGCTGCCTGCGCCGGCGTTGCGAGGTGAGAGATGGGGGATGAAGGAGGATAAAAGAAACAGGACACACATGTGCAACGGTGGCGTAAACGCTGAACGGAGGGATCCCTAGAAGAGAGAGAGTGGGTGAGGGAACGTAGGCTAGCAGACGCTGCCCAATGGACCAAGGAGAATTTATTACTTCTTGTAAACGACGCTGCCTGCCTCAGCGTTGCGAGGAAAGGAAGGGGACGCGCATGCGCAATAAAGGTAATCACGCCGCATACCAGATTGAGCTCGACCATAAGATGCTTCGCATATAAAAGGCACTGCATCCGTCTAGGCAATAGTAGTTTCGTGCCTGACATAACAGACGATGCGTCAGTCGCGTGGCTGAAGTTGGAGCAGCACATTCGTTACTTTCTGCAACTTGTATGCGAGTAGTCCTGCATATCCAAAAAGCGTGTCAATAGTGAAGCCGTGGTGGTGCTGTTGGTGGTCTCAAGCATTAGACTTCTGTAAGCTCCCAAAGCTCTGCATGCAGCTGACGAGGTACATCAGATTTCGACAGTAAGTGACAGTTCGTCTGCACCCGATAAACTGACTTACACCTTCAAATAACGCGTCCGATGCTCCCTGACGCGTATGAGAGCATCGGACACTTTATTAGAAGATCGCACATGCCAGAAGAAAGTGATCTGTTCATCCACTTTCTTTTCTTCACATTTACGTGTCAATTACTACAACTAACAACGTCTATACTTTCCTTTTCATCACTGTGTAATAATTCTCATTAATTTTGTAGCATAATTCCCCGTAGCACTGTAGTAGCGATTGCTCTGATGAGATGTTTTAATAGATGCCCATGGTGTACCTTCTGTTGTGTAACAATACCAAATGCATATAAGCCGATGTCCATACTGCGTACTGTAAAAAGAGGGGGGGGGGGACGAAACAGGCGAATAGAAAAACACACCAAAAGGATCACCTTAATCTGATTTGTAGAGTGCAGGTCCACGAGAAAAAACAATTTAAGGATGAGTAGTCCTGTAGGAGAGAGAGTAAGAGCCCACTTTTCCAGTTTGAAGCTTTTTTTAATCCTTTTTCGAGCAAAGATCAAGACAAGTGCAATGAGTGCCTAGGACGAAGCAAGGAAAAAAAAATCTCTGAAAGACGTGAGTAGCATTTGGGATGCCTCTTCCTTTCCGCCCACGTCAAGCTGCTGAAACAACCCATTGCTTTTTCCTCTACGCCATGGTCGCAAAAAAAAAAAGCTTTTGTGAGCTTAGTCTAGTTTTCATCTTTTAAGCGAATAAGGGCGCGCACTCAGACAAGGACACTAGAAGAGAAATTGGACAGACCAAGAGCGCCTGTTCTAATGTCCTTGTCTGAGTGCGTGCCCTTATTCAGTTAAAAGATGAACCAATACCAACTATCCCAATTATCCGTACTACTTCACTCTAGTCTCTCTCTCTAAGGCGCAACTGTAATACAAGCACTTGGCTTCTGTCCTTTTTAAATGATGAACTTGGAGTGTTTCTATTCTAATATGTGGACAGGACTTTTCATCTCGATCTGTGTGTGTGTGTGTGTGTGTGTTTTATTGATTTAGGGGGCGGGGCGGAGTCTGCTTGTTCCAAGAGTGGTTCCAAGTCGTATTCTAGTCATCCCAAGGGGAACTACCGGGATATGGTGTCGGCTTGGCTTGCCGCGTACTCTGATGTGAGGTGCACGAATGCATTGGTAGCACGGACAAATTCCCAATGTGGCGCTTGCAAAGATTGTTCATTTTTTTCTTCTTCAAGGCTATTCACCTTAGTGAATAACCTTGAAGGAGAAAAAAAGAACAATCAATTTTCCAGAAATTCGCTGTGGTCAGCAAAAGAGCTCGATGCAGTTGACTTTTTTGCTTTTTTTTCTTTTGTCAATACAGAGACTGAAAACAAACTGACCACAGCGAAATTGACCCAAAAAGAAAGAAAGAAAGAGAGAAAGAAAGAAACGAAGAAAGAGAGAAAGGAAGAAAGAAAAAAGAAAGAAAGAAAGAAAGAAAGAAAGAGAGAAAGAAAGAAAGAAAGAACGAGAAGCTACTTTAGGAATGTATATTGAGTCAGTCGTCGTACCCAACCGCATTCATTTTCGCTTAGTTTTATTTAGAGTTCGAATGACCCCTTGAGATTCAAAGTCGAGAATCTGATAACGAAACAGAAAACTGGTCGTGAAATGGTGGTGTTTAGGGGAGTACGACACGAGGAACAATATGTACGGACTAGACGAGAAAGAAAAAAAAAATATAGTACTTCGTCGTGGATTCACTGGGGACACGATTTAGAAACGAAGCTCTGATGACCCAGGAGTCGATCTTGAGGGCAGCAATCGGCATTCAGTGTGCCATCATTTCGTGTGGGAACAACCCCAACAAAGAGAGTCTGTATTTTTTCTCCATCAATACATCCTTATATTTGCGCATTTTAACTTATTTTCTATACGCTGATCATATCTAGAAACATCAGCTTAAAGCCATAGTTCTCATAATGCGTCATTCACAATACTCGCCTGAAGTTTATGAGACCACTTAAATCGTTGTGTTAAGATGGATTTATTACACAATTATTTTCGTAGGCTCAAGCAAGCTGTTATGAAACTTTGCTCAACCACGGATACCACGCTCTTAAAATCTTTTAATAGGGAGACATATGTAGACGTAATGACAGCCCATGTTCTCCACCCCATACATTACGCACAGTGAAAACATCAGATAAACACAGAGCTGCTGAGTTGGCCGAAATATGTTACGACAAAATGTGTACATGACCTCTATAGCTGTACGACATTTGAACATGGCGTTTCACGTAGAAAAAGAAAAAAAGCATGAAGAACGCAATAAAGTAGACTTATAAAGTTTTCTCACTAACATAATCATCCCAAAACATTGAGAACAGAGAGATGAAAAAGAAAACTTTATTTCAGCATAAAGAGGGCATTGCAAGTGACAGGGGGGCATATTCCAGGGCTTCGACGGCCCATGTCACCACCTCAGCTTGTTGGATCAGCCGAGGCTATCGGGAGGAAACATACAAATGTCTTGATGTCATGACAATTTTTTCGTGAACAAACCAATCGCTCGAGAGCTCATAGCACAGAAGACAAAAACATACTGAGGAAATGAAAATAAAAAGGGCAGTCAAGACTGCGATAGAATATGAAGCAACAATTAAGGCAAATACAACTAAAATAAACCATCCGGGAGAAGGAAATACTGAATGAAAAAGAAAGGAGTTAACCAGTGCATTACAAAAAAAACAAGGTGATAACGAGTGGTCACCCACGTACTCAGCATTGTTGGCAGCTGCTGTTTTGCTTGCTGGCGCATTAAAGAGACTTGATTGTCGAATATACTTGCATAAAGCAGAATGGTATAAAAGTGATCCATCCACACAATGTAGATAAAAGCAATATGTTGGACGCTTGGGAAAAGTGGATGGATCGATGGAGTGTCTTGGAAGGGATTGATTGATTGATATGTGGGGTTTAACGTCCCAAAACCACCATATGGTCTTGGAAGGGAAAGGAGCAGAACGGAAGCGTCAGCCGTTATTTCATAGAACAAGTGTAAGGTGATCAATGCGCTTTAACGATTGTCCTCGAAGGGCTGCTGAGGAAAGAACTATTAGACCACCCCAATGATTGCTCAAAGGGTGACGCTTCTGAAACAATCCCCTATTTATCGATTAAATAAGGAGATTTCGCTTCACATTGAAATGTACTGCTGAAAATTCCCGCCTTGCAGCATTCAGTGTACCTTGTGTGAACATCACGTTAATTATGAGCTTTTATAGGAACGAAGAGAGAAGACTTTAGAACGGACTTCGGTGGCATGATGCTATTCAGTGAGGTGTTAAATTAACTTTACGCACGAGGGCATATGTGATAAGGCTGAAATGTTCCAAGGTGTGTATTCCATCTCGCTAAGCCGCTTATATATTCGGCAGTGTTCTATTTCTATTAACTGAAAACTTGTCCATTCGTAGAAGCAAGTACTCGAACGACCTTTCTCTTGCTATCTATGCACGTTTCTAAGCTTGAGCTAGCTGGAGTACCAGTTTACACTGAATTCAGGTTTCATCATTTCCCTTTACCGTATAAATATTCTACCGCTGAACCACGATGGTGCCTTTCATGATATAAATAAATTCCGTCGTTACAGCACTTGGCTGCTGACCCGGAGGTCACCGCAAGATTCCGGCCGCGCCGGTCGCAGCTCGACAGAGACCCATGTACTTAGCGATGTCAGTGCATAATAAGGAACACCACATGACAAAAATCCAGCGTAATCTCTTACGGTGGCCCTCGAAAAGACATCGTGATGTTGGGACGTACGACATGAAATCGTAGTCATTAATATAGCATCAAAAAAGCAGTAAAAAATCCTGTCATCATGCACCTTGCTGCAACGTCAATTTTTTTCCCAGAAGGAGAAAGTGACATGCTGTCAGTGCGCTGCTTTCCTTTATAATAGTTTTTTTTGTAAGCTTTAGTTGCTATAAAATAACAATTGTAAATAACGAATACATCTGCGCGAAATGCGATAAATTGGAGTGGTACTAAAGTGTACAAATTCGCTCTTCATTCACCGTTAAAGAGGTTGAGACAGAAATACTCGGCTTATTGAAAGCACGAAAAGACGCCTGAAAGTAAGAATATCTTCTAAAGCACTTGGCTTTCGCCTTCTGTTGCATTCTGAGTCCATACAGAATATCTTCTAAAGCACTTGACTTTCGCCTTCTGTTGCATTCTGAGTCCATACACGACAAAAAAATGCTTGCACGGAGATACAAAATACTGAAAAGGCGCGAAAGCTGACAGCATTTTCTTGGCGAAACTTTTCACTTTTAAGGACGGCTAAGTATACAACGCCCTGAAAAATAAGTGATTTTCCAACATTTGCGCTTAAATTATAAAAAAAAGAAACTTCGCACAATAGTGGTCCCCAGTCTTAAGGAAGAGCTCAGCTGGGTGGTCTTTCCTTTGTTTCCCGGCAATTTTTTCTTCCTTTTCTTTCTCTCTGTTTCCTGTATATCTTTTTTTGCACTTGTGTTTATTTTGTTTCGCTCTCCGTAGCTGCTATCGCTGTTTCATGCCTGTTTCGTGCTACGCCATCCTCGCTGTTTTCTAGGTCTTTCTCTGTATTTATGCCTTCTTTACTCTCAGCTGCTCTCTTTATTTATAACGTACTTCCGTCAAGGATATGATGTTCTGAGATATAAGTCAACAAATTGCGGACGAAAAGCTAGAAGGAAACGATTTGGCATATGGCGTCGAACCAGCAATCTGTTCAACCACAGCGGGCGGCGCTAACCACTACGCCGCGGAACGTACCTTGTTAAGAAGGCTAACGACAAGTCGTTTATATACACCATATACCGTTCAGCGGTCCTCAGAACTTTGTACCTTCAGCGCGTTTTCGTCATCAGTAGCCAGATAACACGAAGGTCTCACGTTAAGCGATCCCTCAAGGCCATCCCCTCTAGCGTTTCGATCAGTGCCGCCTCTAAAGAGCGTGGTCTCTCCTGCGCGCGTGCTTCTCAGACTCGAAATTTGGGAGAGCACGAAGGTCACTTCGCTCGCTGCCGCGGCCGCGTCTACGAAAGGAGCACGCTGCTCAGACAGGAAGAAGGAAGAATTGTGACAGTTGCTCGCGCTTGTGCTATGTTTACTTCGGCGTCGGCTTTATAAATGTTTCTGTTTGAATAGCGCGCTTTAGGTGCCTAGCGGTGACAGTTCCTCAACCGCGCACTTCTTGTGTGTGCTCATTTCGTGCGTGTTTTCCGCTCGAGGTGTGCGCTGCAAGTTTCGAGCTGGTTGTCGTTCATTGCGTCATATTGGATTTTGTTGGTGTAACATTCCCTCCTTCACACTTATACTGAAACAATACACAAAAAACCCTCAAGTACTTCTGTGAAGGCACGTTTCACTTTCGTGCTATACCGATTCCTAGATTCCCTAGAAGAAGCATCAACCACACCTTTTTGTTTTTCTCCCTATCACTTTCTTTCTGTCTCCCTCTTTCTTTCTTTCTCTCTCTCTTTCACGTGTTTCACGTGCTCCGTTTTATCGAGCAAAGTTTTCGTTAACCCTTCGCACCTGCTGTATTTCGCAGTGGGGCCTAATACAGTGTCATGAGATCACAACAAGGTTTGCATGCGCCGTACTTGTCCACCGCCACCACCGCCCTTGTCTGTAACCGCTATTGCGAAAAAATAAGAAAAAAAACGAATAAAATGAAGACACCAAGGGCACAATAGCATTTGTACCCAGGTCCCTTGCATGCCAGCCCCGTATTCTACGATTGAACCACGCCGGTGCTTGAAACTACGCAGCAAACTGTCCTTAGGCAGGCTTGATCGCGGCAAAATATTTTCGTTAACATGAGCAATAAAGCATTTCAGCCCAGGCGTCACACACTGCGAGTCGCGTAACAAGTGGGTCGTAAAATGCTACCACTCCCCCCTTCCCCCTTACTAAAGATTGGCCACAATTCTTCATCGTCGTAAACTACAGTATCGAAACATTGCACAAAATTTCTTGCAAGCGGGTAGCTTGATGCCACGCTTTTCCGAAGTATGACGAAAGATGGCATTGCGAACATCTCCACAGTACGCAAAAATTTTGAGAATTATAGCGTAGTGGGTGCCCTGTAGGTGTGCTTGTAGCAGTTGCGCAACGAGTGTTAAAAACAAAGACTCTAAAAGGCTGCTTTTCTAGCTTTCGCTGTGAGTGTGATGCGCGTGTCGAGCAGACCTGGCGGTTTTGTTATTCCCGTGGCCAATACCTATCTGTGGATTTTTTGTCAACACCGCACAAACTAACACGAGCAAAAACCCCTTCGTTGATGAAAAAAAAAACAGGAAAGCATGAAAAACTGGTTCAGCCGATGACCATAAACAATAGTGCGAAGCGAAGTTACAAAACAACGTCATATCTGCATATAAAAGGAGGTTCTTCGAGACCGATGGTGAATCACACCAATTCAGTGACCCGACATACTACAAACTAAATAATTTCTGCCACCTTGCGCGTTTCCTATATGCCTTTATCACCATCATTTGTTATCGGCAGATCAATTTGTGGGCTGCACATTTGTATATACAGTGGAGACAAACGAACAAACATCCTTTTATACCGCAGAGATCCAATAACGCAGCGGCTTTAATTTAGAGGCAAGTGTAAGCACGCAAGCTCCCATCTCCCGTTTTTTAAGTGTGCGTGCGTTTGTTTTTCTTCGCTTCGTCGACGGCGTGGAGTGAAATTCCATCCACTGTTTTCTCAGTGTTGAACTTCTATTGCCGGTAATCTGGCTGTCGGTCCGGCCCATGGTGCCCGAAAATTCTCGGCCACAATTGTTTTTCTTTCTTCATTTTTTTGTCTGAGTTCTCGACGCTAATGTCAACAGCTATGGCCTCGGTGCGCGTACTCTGTTTTGTCGGTGTACTTTTTCTCGTAGTAGAGTTCAAAGAACTTGCGTGTCACCATGAAGCCTGTAGCTAGTTGTTTCACTAAAAGATATTAAGAAATTCCTCCTTGAGACAGCCTCCAGTGCTGCGAGCTTTTCTTTAAGTTTCTTTGATTCGATAATCTCCCGTTCACTTTTGTCTGACGTGAAGGTTTTCCGAGTTATAAACGTCAACGGTTGTCACGGCTTAGCACGGGTGAGTGTACAGAACTGTGGGTGCACTCAAATAGGCCTTCAAATGTTCGAAGGGCAAATGCATACTTTTTTGATTGATATGTGGGGTTTAACGTCCCAAAACCACTATATGATGATGAGAGGCACCGTAGTGAAGAGCTCCGGAAATTTCGACAACCTGGGCCCGGATTCACAAAACTCACTTACGAAAACATTTTTGCGCAAGAGAAATTTTCTTGCGTAAGTCGATTCACGAAACGAAAAAAACGTCGTAAGAGGTCATAGTTGTCACATCGGCCGCTGCAAATAAAGCGCGCTGTGACTGCCCGGGAACATGTCAGCGATGGTGACGCAGTTGCTATTATTACTTACGTCACCGAAAAGTGCTCGTAAGTGGATTCACGAAGCGAAATTGTGCGTAAAAACAGCATGGCTGAGAGAAAATCCCAAGAGTGGTCCGGACCACTCTTAGGAACAATGTGGCTACTTAGAACCTGCTGCCGCAGCGGTATACTTTGGTGCCCTGGCTGGTTTTGAGTTAATTCACGCCCATCAAGGGCTGCCTGATGACTGCTGGTGCGTTTTTATTTCTTTCGGCGCTTTGAGCTTCGCGTGTTGTTTCCCTTGTACGCAGTGGATGGTGTTGACAACCACCATCGTCCAATAAGTTCGAAGTCGCAGTAATTGAAGAATTCTATTGGGCGTCAATGTGATAAAACTACGCATGTAAAGATTTGTGGTTGGATGAAAACTAATGTGATACGTGAATGGTCGGTGCATTCGAACGCGACATGGTATAGGATCAACCTTATTTGTTATGTTGTTGTGTTGCGCCCCATCTCATCCAATTAAAAGTGCGACTCGAGATCCTTGCCTCATTGGTGGAAATTACCACCAAAGAGGTTAATGGGAGTACATTCTTTGCACGCTATTGGAAATAAAAATGAGAGGAAGTTTTCAGTGAGTGGTTCCTAAAGTTTGTGCTCTTGTGTACTTTCATTGGCTCTAACTGTCCAATGGTTGCGATCTCTGAAATACAGCTGTCGATACACTTTGGGACGAACTGGAACAAAGCGTACTTTGTAAACCAAAGCGTATTAGGGGTGCGCATGATTACGCATGGAACTACAAACAAATCATGCATCTTCACCTTCACTGTTCAGACACCGATATGGTCCGTGATACTATGGCAAGCAATCGGAATGAAATGACCCTAGTAACTTTGTATGACACCAAAAATATGCAAACCCTCACGATTCTAGAGCAAACCTTGGCTGAATTCATCCCTGCGTCAATTACCAGCCATTTACCTTGGCGCACGAACATCATTCAAAGGTAGAGCGAGCCACTGACATGCATTTTGTGCGACGTAGCGACCACTTGACCTGAGAATAATAGCGTTGCGAAGGCGAATCCCCTGTCGCATGCTCTGATCGAAGCAGACGACAAACGCGAGCAGACGACGGCTTGGCCGACAGGCACAGCTTGTGATTGGTTGTGAAGCAATACCCTCTACATCAGCTGGCTCCGTGACGTTGCCAAAACACTTTTTTCATCTGGCACGCCTGTCCTGTTCGTCATATCACCCCCCTCGCACATAGGAGAAAATTTTTTCACGCCGTGAAAATAGTGCAAGTACTTTCTAAGAGCTCTCTTATCATCTTATGTGCTGCGCAGTTGTCGAAAACAACATGGCGTCGTAAACAGCATATCGGTCGGTGCGACTTTCAGCAAACGCTTCTCGCACGAGTTACTTCAGCGTTTGACGGGATGTGTTATGATTACAGCAGCTCTTTCGGTGCGTGTAAGCAGTGCGGAAAGCTGTGGCAGTGCAATGGTGTACGGTGAAGCGCAGCGAAGCCTGTGCGTCGGTGTGGTTATCAAGCGGGGATCGGCGTCGATGTATCGACAACTGGCACTCGAGAAGCCTGCAATGTGTGTTTCTGTGCCGGTAACAGTTCGTTCGCTTGACTTTCCAGTCTCTCAGTTTGGTGCTGTGCGACATTTCGGATTGACAGCGTTTTGACACGTTACTTGAGTGACCCCAAGTACGTACGGAAACGTATGAACTACGCGCTCGGTTCTTGCTTCGCCACTAGTTAGCCCGCACGCTTCTATTTACTTGAGAGCAATGTACTGTTCGGGAGTGAAACGATGTTCGTTGTGAACAGTGGTGCTGTGTTGACGTTCCAACACTTGTGAACAAGCTGTGCTCGTGCGACCGAAACTTGAAAGACAGCGTTGATAACTGTTTTGCCCCGCGAAGTCGTGGTGGGGCAGCTTGGCGCTTTAGTTTGTTAAGTCGTCACTTCTCCTCTTTGTGATAACCATAGTCTTAGCGCTGTGTTGTGATCAACCAAAACTGCGAGATGCTACATTCTGTTGTGGATCATGTTACTTTGGAAGCGCGCCTAGACTGTTCTTCGGTAACAAATTAAGAGTTCTATGTGGCAGCGAGAGCCCGTGAACGTCAAGCTTCCCTCCAGCCCCCCCCCCCCCCCCCAAAAAGCAAACATTTCACCGGTGCCTTGCTTTGGATGAAGTTGTAGGCCAATATCGCCTAACTACAGGTTTCCGAGTTCGTCTGGCCATCGTTTTGCACGGCACTAGAGCCTTGACAACAGCCGGTCATGGCCAGTTCTTACACTTTATCAATGGACGTGCACGCCTGGCCAGCCCTTCATTGCTGCCATTGGCAGCTTCCAGTCTGCAGATGCCCTTTGCCTGTTCGCCGTACTTGGTTCCTTATGACACCGACGGCCACTAAATGCTGCCATCGGTGAGTTCACCTTGCAGAACTAAATTTCACCGGTACTATAATTCACGCAGTTCTATACCGTGTGCAAGTTTTTAAGCCCATCAGATGTAATGTTTCTCTATGGTAATTTGAAGCATGAAAAATTTACTGCTACTGTTATATACATACATATATTATGGAGCAAATACATAAAAAGTTTTTTGTGATTTGATACAAGTGAGCTCTTGTTTGATTATGAGGTTGGGCCTGTCGATTGACCACGTTTGATAGTTGGAAAGTTAATGTGAATTTATTTTTCAGAAGCCAGGTTGCACCTAAAAATTTATGTTATTTTGGAAAATTAGTTCTATAGACGATTACCACTGTGGTAGTACTATACTTCAGTAGGACATATATATTGCGATACGTAATTTTTACATGAGGCTTCAGTTTATTTCAAAGTGATTATAGCAGACTTTGGTCACTTTAACGAAGTGATAGCTTCCTCAAATAAGTATTAGAAGTGAGTGCTTTTAATGATTGTTTTTAAATATCTCGTTTTTGGCTCTTCACAGATCGCAGAGATTGGTTTGTTAAGGTCCTGTGATGCATCGGTTGCACATTCTGGCACATCAATCCTCATCATTACTTGGAGCACCTGTACAAAAATAGGAAGGACACGTTCTCCCTAACTGTGCAAGCCTATGTCACTGCTCGGACTGTTATCATTCAGCGGATGTGGCGTGGAAGCATGCATGGCAGCCTCATCTGGAAGGACTGCAATCTGCTTGGGAGCTTCAAGGGCACAAAACTGCCTAACGGCTGGCTGCAAGGATAGTTTTTCTTTAATACAAACGATTACGTGAACACCACCCACTGTGCACAAATTTAAAACCCAAGCATGGTTGCTTTCAGTGGATACCTGTAATATTCTTACACATAATTCTTATTCAACATTTATAGAACTAAATTGCAAGATAATTGAGAATGTTGAAAGCTGAAAGCCTGCAGCTTATGAATGAAACTCCAATAATCTGAGACTCAAAAGCTTGTGCTTTGAAACGAGCACAAATACTTTGATTCCTTATTGAGCTCTCCAGCTTGTGACTCCCTCTGTAAATCAAGTGCTCTGGAAGGAAATAGCAAGTGGGTGAAAATTGCCTGGCTGTTCACAACTTGCAAGGAGAAAGACCTATTGAAGAAGCCTCAGATGACATAAGGCCAGTAACTGCATCTTTTACCTAATGTAGCTTTTTCTCTCTCAGTGCTGTTGCTTGTGTTTCAGCCGAACATGTTCACCACGATTGCATATTGATATATATTTTTCTACAAATTGTACCTGACCTAAGTATGCATTGTTGATCTCTAAAGGTGACGTTCAGTGTGTTTCAAAGCCATGGCTTCTCATTTCTCTGACTGTGGCTAGCCTATTTCAGCAGCAGAGCGATGCAGCTAGCACACAGGCAATCCAAGTCATGGAGCGCTCCTTTGGTGTTCTGTGCAGGACACAGCATATCCATCCGGCAAGACACTGGTATCAACAATAATGGTGAGTGTTGGTGGCACCTGTAGGAGCCCGTTGTGTTTGTTGTGTATGATTATTTCCCCTGATGAAGTGCATTTTTGAAAGGTTTTCTTCATTTAGAATAATAGATGTCAGAAACAAGCACACTCATAATCCACAAGTTCTTTGTGTCTTCTAGACTGCCCATTTGCTCCTATATGCGGTATGGTGAGCTGGCTATGTTAGATAGCCTTAAAGTTATCAACATTGGCTGTTGTGTTGTAATGCAGTCTAACTTGTGTTTCTTAGTGAACTTATTTGTGGTCTACTTCCCGCACCTAGTGTAAAGTCGAAATAAAAGAAACTCTATTGGCTTTTTATGCCTTGCAGAAGTTTCTTGCCTTCATCTATAACATTGTGGTTTTGCTCTTGTATCATATTAAATATATTTTCAGCCTTCACTGTTTGTGTGTGTGTGTGTGTTGAGGCTTGTCATTGGCTTCTGAAAATACAATATCTGCAAATATGAGCACATAATTGACAACTATACACTCTTGCATGTAGCATGGTTGTAACAATGATCTGTATTTTTCTAAGTTCCAGCAGTAACAAGGGGTTTGGTGCTCCACGGTCTTGTACAGTGTATCAAGAACAGAGCACAGAAGACCAACAAGTATAAAGGGACTGCCAGTGACTGTTCTCCTGCTCAACGTTTACAACAGCAGAAAGAGCACATTGTGATGTCAGGAGAAGCTGCTGCTTAACTTCTTAGCAGTGCATTATTCAGCAGTTCCTTTGCTTGCATTCTAAATTATTTAAATTTTGCATGAAAGATACCAAACTATGACACTAATTCAAAGGCTGCTGTAGTGTTAGTGGGCAAACATTTTTGAGCTGAAGATTTTAACATGTGTGTTAAGTGCCTGCGTGCCTCTACATTTGCATGCCAGAAATCACAGCATCCATGGTCGCCATTGGTAACTGTGTTTGCATTCTTTGTAGTACAAGAAGTAAAGCCATGGATGCAGTAATCATGTACTCAGTCGATGTAATCCTTCAGTGTACACTCATTTGTATAGCACCAATGATGCCATGAGTGTATAAGCTCTAGGAAGTGAATCTGTGGGCTATTTTATTTGGAAGGAAGAGGATCATCACTACTCCTAGTATATCTTAACACTAGATTTTAGTGCTTGGGTATTATCCCACTGCCTGTCCGTCCTTCAACAGTCTACTTATCTACTGTGTAAGTGTAACTTTTTAAATTTATACTTTGCTCGGATAGGTTTGTTCATAATGTAATGCAAGTGACTTATCATCTATGCAGCTCTACTCAGACTACAAATAAAAGTATTTATTTTTATATGTAGCTATAGCATGCATTCACTTGTGTTTTTCTAGGTGCCTGTACAATTGTTTAGCCCTACAAAAGTGCTGGTATACTCTAATATTGAATCTGGCATCTTAAAATAGTTTGTTAGTGGAAGTAAGAATGTGTTTACAACCAATATTACTATCCTCAGATGAACCGTGAAAACTCTGTGAAAATTTATTTACAGTTTTCGAACGTTGTGAAGGCAAATGTTATGTTCTTTTATTGTGGTCCCTGTTTCATGAAAATGACCCAAAATTACTTGGCAGTGGCACAGTATTAGTTGTTATTTTACACATATGTACTGAGCAACATCGCAGTTGAGGCCAGCAGCAAGACATACATGCAGTGCACTGGAGCATCACCTCACATAGTGTACAGTCTTTGCCCACCAGTAAACTCAATATTTTTCAAGCAGACTAATAGACAGCTGTATGGGAACTGTGTTGGTGTGCAAACTTTGAAGTCTTCTTGAGGAGTGTTTTTCATCATTTTTGTCCAAGTGAAGTAGCTACCCAAGGCCACAACTGGTGGGAATGTGGTGGTTTCCTCTCTCCAAAAGCACTCCTACCAGCTGCCTCAATGTTAGCATGGGGTGAATTGACGAACTGGAAAAATAATTGGTCTTTGTTTTCTTGGCCGAAAGAGTCACTTCCGCCGTTGAGCCACCACGACGCGCCAGAATAGAAACTTTTAGCTAAATAAAGTTGATTCTACTTTTGAGAAGTGTTTTGGGGAAACGAAATGGCACCTATAGCTGTCAATATAAAACTGTTTGCACCAAGGAGCTTAGTAGCTTATATTTGTTATTCATGTATTGTCTAGAATTTACTCGCGCTGTGCCAACTTTCAGCCCAAGTGTCCTAACATGCTTTGTTAGTGGGCTTTGTGAATGAGCCAAGCTATGTAAATAGAGTGATATTGCAGACATGTACAAAATATTGATGCACAGCCCTTTTTTAGCATGACATTGTCAGGGGCTTTATTCTTGTGTTTTTTATAACGAGTGCTTGTCACTGGGCATCAGCGAAAAACTATGCATCAAGCTTTTGCGAGATGGTCGAGAAACACCGTGTTCAGACATAACAGTGCCGGTGGATTTCTCTCGTAAGTTACTTTCTGTAGTATATTCAAAATGAGTTTATTAGAATTGTTGTTTTATAGCCATTCATTTCATTATTTACACCTGAGTGTGTGTATGTATGTATGGGTGTACATAGTATATGTGTGGGTGCGTATATGTATGTATGTATGTATGTATGTATGTATGTATGTATGTATGTATGTATGTATGTATGTATGTAGTATGTATGTAT
>WOVY01011931.1:0-92500 GCA_013436015.1 Rhipicephalus annulatus
ATTGAGAATGTTGAAAGCTGAAAGCCTGCAGCTTATGAATGAAACTCCCAATATCTGAGACTCAAAAACTGTGCTTTGAAACGAGCACAATACTTTGATTCCTTAGTGAGCTCTCCAGCTTGTGACTCCCTCTGTAAATCAAGTGCTCTGGAGGAAATAGCAAGTGGGTGAAAATTGCCTGGCTGTTCACAACTTGCAAGGAGAAAGACCTATTGAGAAGCCAGATGACATAAGGCCAGTACTGCATTTTTACCTAATGTAGCTTTTTCTCTCATAACAGTGCTGGTTGCTTGTGTTCAGCCGAACATGTTCACCACGATTGCATATTGATATTATTTTCCTACAAATTGTACCTGACCTAAGTATGCATTGTTGATCTCTAAGGTTACGTTCAGTGGGTTTCAAAGCCATGGCTTCTCATTTCTCTGACTGTGGCTAGCTATTTCAGCAGCAGAGCGATGCAGCTAGCACAACAGGCATCCAAGTCCATGGAGCGCTCCTTTGGTGTTCTGTGCAGGACCCAGCATATCCATCCGGCAAGACACTGGTATCAACAATAATGGTGAGTGTTGGTGGCACCTGTAGGAGCCCGTTGTTTGTTGTTGTGTAATTATTTCCCCTGATGAAGTGCATTTTTGAAAGTTTTCTTCATTTAGAATATAGATGTCATCAAAACAAGCACACTCATAATCCACAATTTCTTTGTGTCTTCTAGACTGCCCATTTGCTCCTATATGCGGTATGGTGAGCTGCTATGTTAGATAGCCTTAAAGTTATCAACATTGGCTGTTGTGTTGTAATGCGTCTAACTTGTGTTTCTTAGTGAACTTATTTGTGGTCTACTTCTCGCACCTAGTGTAAAGTCGAAATAAAAGAAACTCTTTGGCTTTTTATGCCTTGCAGAAGTTTCTTGCCTTCATCTATAACATTGTGGTTTTGCTCTTGTATCATATTAATATATTTTCAGCCTTCACTGTTTTTGTGTGTGTGTGTGTTGAGGCTTGTCATTGGCTTCTGAAAATACATATCTGTAAATATGAGCACATAATTGACAACATACACTCTTGCATGTAGCATGGTTGTAACAATGATCTGTATTTTTCTAAGTTCCAGCAGTAACAAGGGTTTGGTGCTCCACGGTCATGTACAGTGTATCAAGAACAGAGCACAAGAAGACCAACAATATAAAGGGACTGCCAGTGACTGTTCTCCTGCTCAAAGTTTACAACAGCAGAAAGAGCACATTGTGATGTCAGGAGCAGCTGCTGCTTAACTTCTTAGCAGTGCATTATTCAGCAGTTCCTTTGCTTGCATTCGAAATTATTTAATTTTGCATGGAAGATACCAAACTATGACACTAATTAAAGGCTGCTGTAGTGTTAGTGGGCAAATTTTGAGCTGAAGTTTTTAACATGTGTGTTAAGTGCCTGCGTGCCTCTACATTTGCATGCCAGAAATCACAGCATCCATGGTCGCCAATGGTAACTGTGTTTGCATTCTTGTAGTACAGAAGTAAAGCCATGGATGCAGTAATCATGTACTTAGTCGATGTAATCCTTCAGTGTACACTCATTTGTATAGCACCAATGATGCCATGAGTGTATAACTCTGGAAGTGAATCTATGTGGATTTTATTTGGAAGGAAGAGGATCATCACTACTCCTAGTATATCTTAACAGTAGATTTTAGTGCTTGGGTATTATCCCACTGCTGTCCGTCCTTCAACAGTCTACTTATCTACTGTGTAAGTGTAACTTTTTAAATGTATACTTTGCTCGGATAGGTTTGTTCATAATGTAATGCAAGTGACTTATCATCTATGCAGCTCTACTCAGACTAGAAATAAAAGTATTTATTTTTATATGTAGCTATAGCATGCATTCACTTGTGTTTTTTCTAGGTGCCTGTACAATTGTTTAGCCCTACAAAAGTGCTGGTATACTCTAATATTGAATCTGGCATCTTAAAATAGTTTGTTAGTGGAAGTAAGAATGTGTTTACAACCAATATTACTATCCTCAGATGAACTGTGAAAACTCTGTGAAAATTTATTTACAGTTTTGAACGTTGTGAAGGCAAATGTTATTTCTTTTATTGTGGTCCCTGTTTCATGCAAATGACCCAAATTACTTTGGCAGTGGCACAGTATTAGTTGTTATTTTACACATATGTGCTGAGCAACATCGCAGTTGAGGCCAGCAGCAAGACATACATGCAGTGCACTGGAGCATCACCTCACATAGTGTACAGTCTTTGCCCACCAGTAAACTCAATATTTTTCAAGCAGACTAATAGACAGCTGTAATGGGAACTGTGTTGGTGTGCAAATTTGAAGTCTTCTTGAGGAGTTTTTTCATCATTTTTGTCCAAGTGAAGTAGCTACCCAAGGCCACAACTGGTGGGAATGTGGTGGTTCCTCTCTCCAAAAGCACTCCTACCAGCTGCCTCAATGTTAGCATGGGGTGAATTCACGAACTGGAAAAATAATTGGTCTTTGTTTTCTTGGCCGAAAGAGTCACTTCCACCGTTGAGCCACCACGACGCGCCAGAATAGAAACTTTTAGCTAAATAAAGTTGATTCTACTTTTGAGAGTGTTTTGGGGAAACGAAATGGCACCTATAGCTGTCAATATAAACACTGTTTGCACCAAGGAGCTTAGTAGCTTATATTTGTATTATTCATGTATTGTCTAGAATTTACTCGCGCTGTGCCAACTTTCAGCCCAAGTGTCCTAACATGCTTTGTTAGTGGGCTTGTGAATGAGCCAAGCTATGTAAATAGAGTGATATTGCAGACATGTACAAAAGATTGATGCACAGCCCTTTTCTTTAGCATGACATTGTCAAGGGCTTTATTCTTGTGTTTTTTTAAAGAGTGCTTGTCACTGGGCATCAGCGGAAAACTATGCATCAAGCTTTTGCGAGATGGTTCGAGAAACACCGTGTTCAGACATAACAGTGCCGTGGATTTCTCTCGTAAGTTACTTTCTGTAGTATATTCAAAATGAGTTTATTAGAATTGTTGTTTTATAGCCATTCATTTTCATTTTACACTGAGTGTGTAGTATGTATGGGTGTACATATGTATATGTGTGTGTGCGTATATGTATGTATGTATGTCGTATGTATGTATGTATGTATGTATGTATGTATGTCTGTATGTATGTCTGTATGTATGTATGTATGTATGTATGTATGTATGTATGTCTGTATGTCTGTACTGTATGTATGTCTGTATGTATGTATGTATGTATGTATGTATGTATGTATGTATGTATGCATGTATGTAGGTATGAATGTATGTATGTATGTATGTATGTATGTATGTATGTATCTTTTAAATGAGAATCCGTTTATCATTGGTGAGTAAGTTTGGTAATGATATGGCTGAATTTTGTTTCTAGTTATTTCTCTTTTGAGCCATTACATATTTCAATTTATTTTGTACTGCATAAAATAAATGTAACCTTACACAGAATATGTGTGTTCGAAGAAGTTGTTTTATTTACCAACCTACAGTCATGGGCAAGAAATTGGGTGAAATAGCTAATCTACATGGCATATCTCGTACACATTGCGTTGGTTGAATATGTCGATTTCAACCTTTCAATTTTAATCAGAATAAGCAAGCTATCACCCGTGGTTGTATATGTGTGTGATATTTATGCATACTGTGATACCGGTTCGCAATTACAATTAAGGTCACACACCTAGTCAAGCTGAATACACGAATTTTTGTCCATACACCTTTCATCTGCACTGGAACTGTTGTTAATAAAAATAAAGTTCAGTTTAGAAATTTATTCTTGTAACCAAAAGCAGGGTATCTCTTTATCACACAAATCAAATTGCCATTGTTCTGTTCCATTCTGGACAATAGGGGACCCTCTCAGCAGAACTCGATTAACTGCTATAGTTTCATTTTAACCATTGACAGCGACATTACACTGAAGCGTGCAAGCATGACAAATAGCGGGAGAGAAGACACAAACTAATCACTCTGTTCGCGTCAGCGCTAACTGTCCGTGCTCTTTGGCCTTGCTGCATGTGATGATGCCCACCAAATTAGCACGAAAGCGTGTCCCTACAAAGGCAGTCAACTTGGCTGCAAGCAGTTAGCTCACTGCATGTGTAGATTTTCTTCAAAAACACCATGAAGACTGATTGCTGGTCGAATATCCAAACACGTGAAAAGTAATATACCAGGTATAATTTGGTATTTCAGCACTGGAC
Organism: Rhipicephalus annulatus; assembly: GCA_013436015.1. Taxonomy (NCBI): domain Eukaryota; kingdom Metazoa; phylum Arthropoda; class Arachnida; order Ixodida; family Ixodidae; genus Rhipicephalus; species Rhipicephalus annulatus. Next base: position 4,234 of record WOVY01011931.1, read on the forward strand.
ACTTTTGCGATAAGAGAGAATGGAGGAAAAAATTATGAACCCTGAATTGTTTAATTTTTGAAGGAGCACAATACAGCGCTTTTTGGGTCAAAAGGGGAGTGAAAGAAGCAAGTGCGAAAGCCTACTTCTCAAAAAATTAGTACCCGCCACCACGCATAAAGTCAGGCCGGGCAACCTCTTGAAAAAAAAAAAGTTCTCAGTGATTCTGCGAATCGAACCAAGTACCTCGTAGATTGTAGTTGACCGCTGTAACCGCTCGTCCACTGCAGCAGTGCTTGCATTCGCCCTATTGCTGATATATTGTCATTCCTTCGAATGAAGCCAAATGCAGAAACGTCCGGTGAAACTTTGTCAAAAATAGAAAAAAATAGTTAGAATGCGTTTGCCCAAGGTTACTAGAAGATAGAAACCGCCACGTGTGACTGTATAACCGTGCGCTATTTATTCTTGTACATTACTGTCATGACGTTGGGATAGCCGGCTCTAACGTAAGCTACCTTCTCATAGTTTGTAAAATATAAATAAGAACATAAAAATATATAACAGCCTGTGACAACGCTAATCAACTATTATGAGTTCATTGTCACTAGTGTCATATTCACTAGATGAATGCTCAGTTTGCTTCCATTATCGTTATTTAGGAAAGTTTTGGCTCATTTACTCAACTCTCCTAATTAGCAATGATTCTCACATCTAAGGACAGTCACACTTCATCTCGCTTTCTGAGTGGCTGTCACTCCCATATAACGCGTACTCCTCTTTTGTATGCTCTCCGAGCATCTGACGCTGCTTTGCGGAGACTTTCCCTGACGTCTGCTGGGCCAGAAAATTGTCTTTATTATCTATCAATTTCAAGCTTTCGCGAAGCCGAAACGAGAGTCTCTCTCTCTCTCTTCATCCTTTTCGCACGTGTGATAACATCTCTCGACCTCAAGACTCGTATACACCTCCCTGGCATTGTTTGCGCACTCAAACAACGCTGGGAGGAAATATTTGCACCGTGTTTTGTGAAGAGCATTAGCACTGAGACACCTCCCGACGAGTCTCCCTCATTTTACGTAGACATATACCTAAGCGGTAAGCGTATGCACGTTCTCGCATTCCGGCTTTATAAAAATGCCGTGGTGCATGGAACCAGCGAAATTGCGCTCACAATTTCATTTGATTACTGCTGTTATCTATTTTAGCACAATTCGTCTGCAGGCACCAAAGTCGCTCATGTGTCTTGTAATAAGAATATTGTAACAAAGGCTACCTTTGACTATAGGTACAAAACACCCTTACGTTCACCACAATACCGTGCTAGATTGCACAGAATTAGTTAAGTAGCAGCGCAGCTTCAATGAAATGTAAGGTAAGTGGTTGCTTTAAATAAGGGAAGACATTCAAGGCACATTTTCAAACATTGCATGCATCGATTTATGTGTGGTTTCATTTATGTGGTGCACCTGGAGTGTTGTTTACTTGTACTTGGCGAGATAGTGCATGGATTGCTCGGTGGCTTAAGGCCATCAAGCAATTATTTTTTTTAGCTACAGTCGTTGATTAAAGGCGACTGCTTGGCTTTGCACCGCCCACCAAAACGTCTATTACAACGTACGCGGCATCCCGTAAGCGCTGTAGCAGACGCTCGCGGAACTGAAACTTAGATGCAGCAAATCATTGGCTATCATCGTATACTCTCGATGATAGACGCTTTGCGTGCTACCTTGATATTATCGGCACACAATTCTTTCTTTCCTTGTCGTTTCATCGGCTATCGTCGGTCCTCCTTGCCCTCTTAAGTGCCGAATAAGTTAAATTCATACCCGCGCTATAGTAATCCCTCCAGATAAGAGAACTTTTGGCTAAGAAAATGCGTAGCCAAAGAGAAAGCTTTGTGAATTCTGGCCCTGGTGTTCTTTAGCGTGCACCCAAATCTGAGTACACAGGCTTAAACATTTTTGCCTCCACCGAAAATGTAGCCGCCGCAGCCGGCATTCAATCCCGCGAGTCGCGGGTCAGCAGGCGAGTACCGTAGCCACTAGACCACCACGACGGGGCAAAAAATGCATACTTTTATGCATCGTTTTCCACTAACTATTCTTCTTTCTATGCAGTGCTTTTCGGGAATTAGTCACTATTGACGTTGAAATCTGATCTCAAACTATGGTCACTTGTCATTGTTCGTCACTCATTTTTAATGTGGCCGGTATATGAATGCGTTGCCCTCCTTCCGGCCTGCAGAACTCACTTGAAGACTATGGAAGTGATAACCATTTAAACTGTCACGCCGGAATTTCTGTATTCATTGCATTGAAGATATTTAATTATTCGATATTACTTAACCTGTTTTTCTATATATTCATTTAAACCTTGATTGATAAATATTCTTTTTTCAGTGCCAAGTGTTGTAGGCGACTTCATGTTCATAGAAAATGTTTTGAAAAATGACTGTGAATTCTGAATTGTTCTTGAATTGTTATTTTGAATGTTAAGTTCTTGATTAAGAGAATACCAGTTTTCTTTGTGAGTTGTCAAGGTATTAGGAAACTTTATGAACACTGTTCATTCTTTATGTATGTCCTCTACCCTCTATGAGGGTTCACAGTATTACCATATAAATAAATAATAAAAACCGTCACCCGATGTTGACCTGATGAAACTGGGCAAAAGAAGCAGCTCCACACATCCACAAGTCAAAATTCACTGCCACTGTGGCTGTTCAACTGAGCATGCGCACAGGGCGCTAGTACGAATTCCGCGAAACATGGGTCACCAGCACCAAAATGGTGTCCAATACTGTTGCGCGCGAAAGATCGGCTTTCACCGCGACGAGCGCTACGTCTTGTATTCGTTTTACCACGCACCTTTGATTGATTTGCACTGTTCGATTCTCAGTAATAGCTGTTTTCGTTTTCTTTTCTTTAGCTTTCGGAGTCGCTTGTCTTGTCGAACGTACCAAACACTTGCGCTTCTTTCGTCCTTTTGCCGAGTTCGGTTGTGTATAAAGCATTCATATCAGAGGGAACATCAAATTTCTATGCAAATCAGGCATTTTTTTTTGTTTCTTCTTTTTTGTAGATATTTAGTGACGAAAACAAATTGCATGTAGAGAGATTCTTGAAATGAAAAACAACATATGAGGCAGTACTGAGCATGTTCTAGATTTCACACTTTGCTGAGTTTGAACACAACTAACAGCGTTCGTTTGTTCTCACTGACAGCACGTACAACTGATGCAGCAAATATTCTCTGTAGATTGACTGGCCTGCCGAATATCCTGAAAGTTCGGTGGCCGTCAAACAACTGCTTCTCACTCGCGAAGGAAATCTGCATAAAGTTTTGTTATAATAACAATTGCCCTCTGAAAATGAGGCATTCTACAACCCGATTGAAAATGTAATTCTACGCCTACCATGAGCCTATCAAAGGTCATTAGAACTTATTGCAGCTTATTGAACTGTAGAGTTTTTGATACTCTTCTCTTTTTTATCAGTCTCTCTCTCATTACCACGTTAATACCGTCATGTACAGGGTAGCTAACTAAAAAATGGCAGATCTCACGTACAGTAGGAATCGGTAGTACGCGAAGTACAAATGAGGAAAGTTGATAGGTCGTTTTAAAATCAGCACACCGTTACGAGTTAGCGGTAAATTATGCCGTACATTACTTCCATGTCATGATTATCATGTTTGGACTTGTCATTTACCTTCATCATCTATTAACGTCACTTGATATCAATTTTGGTATATATGGAACTATCAAAACGGCCGCGAGCATGCTATCAGCGTAGCACGTAGTCAAGTTTTACAAGACATCCATATCATGATTATGATGTTTGGACCTCTAATTTACATTCGTCGTTCATTCACGTCACGTAATACGAAATTTGGTATATGTGGAACTTGTGAAACAGCGCGAGAACGCTATGAGCGTAGCATGTAGTCATGTTTTACATGTAACGCATATTATGATTATCAGGTTCGGACGTGTCGTTTACCTTCGTCATGTATTTCCTTCCCGTGATATCAAACTTGATACATGGGGAGCTAGCGAAACGATGGCGAGCGCGTCATGAAGGGCCCAATATACTCCGACGCAACGTTGACGCGCGCGCATGCTGGGCGCAGCGACGCCACGGGTAGATCCACTGATCTCTACTAGGGGGATATGGCGCTTGGCGTGGCATCGCCGGCGTGAGGCGATAAAACAAATGCCGGCGCGCACGCGCGCCGAGTCACGTCGAAGTGTATTGGCGCCTTGAGTGTCGCGTGAATTAATGTTCTTACATGACACGCTTCTCATGATTATCATGTTTGCACCAGTCACATACCTTCGTCATCCATTCACGCGACGTAATACCAAATTTTGGTACATGTGAAGGTAGCGAAACGGCCGCGAACGCATCACGAGTGTGGGACGTAGTCATGTTGTTACATGACACGTCTGACATGATCATCATGTTTGGACGTGTCATTTACCTATGTTGCCCATTCGTGTCACGTAATACCGAATTTGGTACGGGTTAAGCTAGCGAAGCGGCCACGAGTGCCTTATGAGAGTATCATGTAATCATGTTTTTATATGACACCCATCTCATGATTATCATGTTTGCACCAGTCACGAACCTTCGTCGTCCATTCACGTGCAGTAATACCGAATTGGGTACATGTGAAGCTAGCGAAACGGCCGCGAGCGCATCATGAGCGTGGCATGGAGTCATGTTGTTACATGACACGCATCTCCTGATTATCTTGTTTGAGCCAATCACGTTACTCCGTCATCCATTCCCGTCCCATACTACCGAATTCGGTATATGCAAAGCTAGCGAAACGGCAGTGAGCACATCATGAGTGTGGCATGTAGTCATGTTGTTACATGACACGCATGGCACAATTTTGACGTTAGGGTCAGTCGCTTGTGTTCGCCATGCAGTCGTGTAATACTACACCAGTTTTGCAACAAGTCATGTGAATGAAATCACCGCAAGAGCAGCAAGACCATGGCATGTAAATCATGACATTTATGACACACATGTCATGATTTTCATGTTATGGCTGATCAGTTGTGTTCGTCATGCAGTGATGTTATGTCATACCAAGTTTGGTATCGATACCATTATCCAAATGTCCAGGAGAGGTAAAAGTATCAAGCGGCTAGATAGATAGATAGATAGATAGATAGATAGATAGATAGATAGTTTGATAGATAGATAGATAGATAGATAGATAGATAGATAGATAGATAGATAGATAGATAGATAGATACGCCCAAAGTCGCCGAAGTTTGCCAAGAAGTTCTTCGCATTTAAAGAACTCAGCTGAGCTTATGAACTTTCTTTGCAGCACTGAATTTAAGTAAAGTCCATAAGCGGGCTTGTTCTTGTGCGATAACAACAGAACGTACTGCGGCTCATCAGAATGAAAATCAGGCGCCTTAAATATTGTTTTTTCTACCCAGTACTGTATATTTTTGTTGTATCTTTTTATACTTGTCCTGTTGAACTTCAGCTAAGTCAGTTATAAAGTTGTATAAATCTAATCGCTCCTTTTTTGTAACCGTTTATTTTTTCCTGCGTGTAACGCCCACCAGAGCTCTCAAAAATCTTAATCAGGAATAAAAGACAAAAGGACTACTATTACTTAGTCGCTTCCAGGCGACTGTGGCATCACCGGTAATGAATATATCGATGATTCTGCCTGGAATGCTCCTGAAAGTTGCTTGCAAGAAGCCATTAAATTATGAAGGGCCAATACAGCATCCGAGATTCGCTCGCTCGCGCGTGATAAAGAGCATTCAACCTGGAACACTGCCGGTTCCCTGCGTACTGACCTACACTATCTGGATCCGTCATTTCAACTTCACATTCCTTGCGGACTATCTCAATCCGAAACAACAGTCTTGTGCCACCTGTGACTAAGGCATGCCACTCACGAACAGCATCGCGTGCTTAATCAGCATGACTGAGTGTGCTGCGTGGGATCACTGAGGCAGCGGGAAACTTATGGCACATATCTTATGTCCTTGGTCGCACTACAGCTTCCTGAAAAGAACAGCTCTTAGTAACCTTAGCAGGCCTTGATGACCAGCCGCTTTTCGTTAAATAAACATTGGAGGGCTGCAACAGGGGCGTAAATTTTTTTGGCGGACGGAGGCGGGGTGGAAGAGGGGAGGACTCTTTGAAATGTTCATTGTTTGCTCTGTATGCCATGGCGAAAAACAATGTCGAGAGGGGGGGGGGGGCTAAGGGCCTTATGTGCCACTGTGCCAGAACGTTTGAGCTTCGAACCAGAAGGTTTGACAAAGACGTTGCTGAAGTTTTTGCGGCCAATTGGACTCACTGAAAGACTATGACACTTATGTGTTTGAATTTGCGTGTCCACCGCTGCCGCCAGTGTCCACAACCACTATTGTGGGAAAGGAGAAAAATTAAAGAAACAACACCTGAGATAAAATGGTATTTGAACCCGGCTTTCCTCACTGTTAGCCCAGTAATCTACTATTGAGCCACGCCTGTTTCTTTATGTAATGCATGGATTCAGCGCCAGTAATCGTGAACTACACACAACATAATTTGTCGTATTGGAATTAACGTACACAACACGGCACTGGTACGAACAGCAGGAGGTATTTCTGAAGGCAGGCAGGCAGGCAGGCAAACAAACAAACAAACAAACAAACAAACAAACAATACAAAAACAAACACACACATAAAACACCCACACAAGCGCCCAGAAGGGGAAGCCACTCTAGAACGGGATCGAAAGTTTCAGCGACACGGCCAAACTTGTGCAGTTTCTTCTCTGAAGACAGACCTCGTCAATCGTGGTGACTCAGCCCGCCAATCCATCATGTGGCTTTACCATTGTAACTAAAGTCCCAATAACATAAAAAGATCATACGTAGCATTGTTGGTGGGGCTTGTCGGTGATTGGAAGTTCGTTGCGAATTGTCCTGTAGGCAGGTTTGATGTCAGGGAAAGAATAGCGTTATTATCAGTAATAAAGCGTTTTAGAACACCAAAGGAACGAAGGCATCACACAAAGTGAATTGTGTTACGAGTGGGTAGTCGAACGCTCCTACATCCCCCCCCTCCCTCTTTACAAAACCTCCAGGCATAATTCTTCATCGTCGTTAGCCACAGCATGAAAAATACTGGAAAAAAATTTTTGCAAGTGCGTAGCGTGTATCGTGCTTCTCGAAAGAATGACGAAAGGCAGCAAGGTGAATGCACCCCTACAACAACAAAAAAAAAAAAGATTTATACGGTTGTGTGCACCCAGCAAGTGTACTTGTAGCAGTTCCCAAAGAATGTTAAAAAAAAGTTCTTAAAGGGCGCTCTTTCAGCATAGCTGTGGCTGTGCTGCCCGTTCCACGCAGACCTGGTGGTTTTCTTTTCCTTTTTCAATAGCTTTCTGTGATTTTGCTTCTTTTTTTCTCTCCTTACCTTTCTAGTACCCCTTACCCCTTCTCCAGTGTACGATAGTAAACCGGAAGTTTTTTTTCCTGCCTTTCCACTTAATCTAACTATTTCTTTCTCTCTTTTCAAGCTGCTTTTGACAGCCCTCTGCCTGGATAAACCACCGACATTTTTGTGTTGGAAATATATTTCAGAGTTGAAGTTGGAGTTCAAGTTGAATATTTGACAATCATTTGTTTTGAGCAGGAAAATGCCTTGAAACAGTTCTTCGAAAGCCACGGCAGAAAAAGTTTGTTCAAGGGGAATGAGACGTCTGACCAACACTCACTTCGATGTTTTTCTGAAAGCGGAAGAAGAGACGACAAGACAAGCTCCCTTGTCTCCTTTTCCATCTTTGTATATTTGCGCTGTTTCTACATCCAAGCATTAACCACCAACTAACTCAACTTTCGCGTCTAGGGCTCACTTCCATGGCGGCACCAGTATCGTGAAAGGAAGCACCACGCTCACTAGCTCTGCGTTCAAACACCGGGCTCCTTCTTTGAATACTTACCTCTGAGCTTCCCAAGAACTTGGCGCACTTTTCTATGCTCTTATATTTCGATTTGTTTTCGAGTTGGCGAACTGAATTTATTAAGAAGATACCCATTAAAGCTCTGCCGCTACAGCCGAGCTACGCCTTCTTATTTTGCCTGTCGACGTGCCTGGGCAAACTTTCTCACTTTCTATTTCTCGTATTCGTTTTATCGTTTATTTGTTCTCCTTTTGTTTGTTCTTTGGTTGAGGATCTTATCCTTGGTGCTTCGTGCAACCATGTATAACGCTTTTCAGACCACTTCGACGCGCGACGACGTAGTGCTTAAAATAATGGAGACTTCGATGTGTTTACTTATTACCCCATGTGTACACGCTTGCCTGAACGATTAGAATCAGCTGAACGAGACAATTTGTGACTTATGATAGCGTTCATGAAAGACATTCAAAAGCTTATTCTATGAATAAACTTCCTGTCTATCAGTTACGATGTCACTCACAACATTCAAATATTTATATGTGTTTCCCTGCCAAACTTATCTTTCTTTTGCTTCTTCTATGTCGCGTATAAGTCACGTCAGAGACCAAGTTTACTGGTTTTAAAATTGACGGTTTTATCGTAAGTCTACCAACAATTTTCGCTTGTAGGGAGCACTGATATTGCGAATTACGCCCAGAAAAAAGTGATGCACAACCTGTGTGACAACGTTTTATGTGATATATAGAAAAAGAGCCAAATGGAACACTTTATTGAGGTTATGAGTAACCTCCCTTACATTGCGCAGTGTGTATAGCAGCAATTATACCATAGAAAAATATTCAGGAGCTCCCGAGATTGCACACCGCAGGCTGCATATTCTGCAGTAATATCTCGTGCGTGCGTGCGTGTGTGTGTGTGTGTGTGTGTGTGTGTGTGTGTGTGTGTGTGTGTGTGTGTGTGTGTGTGTGTTTCTGCATGAGTGCGTGCTGCTTTTCAACAAATACATAATTCATGAAATAAGTAAGGACCAACAGCACCTGAAGTCAACTTTGTTTGATAAGTTCTAAAACGCGTATACTCTGCGCCACTCATGGTTTTGCCTAAAATGAGAAGTCTGCATCTCCCTCGTCATTCAATGATAGAGCTAAATTTGTTTCGGTCAAAGGGTGGAACGGCCAACCAAATGGAGTGGGAAAGAAAGGCTTCCTCTTTCCACCACGAACGAAACAAGGTCAGCGATGTAAACATTGTTGTATCAATTGGTGTTATGAGGCCACGGAAGGTAATGTCAAGGAACATGCAGCTCTGACAGGCTGAGAGAAAATTGTCGTTCCTGTACCCGGTGACATTGGAAGTGGCGTGAGAACACGAAAAAGAAACACGATAAACGAAAAAGAAGACGCCGGGAGTGTTGCGCCCTGATGTTGTGGACGGTGGTGGTGTTGGTACCACATTTTTGCTTCTTGTGGTCACTGGAGTCTCAAAGGTGTACTGACAAAAGTATTTGAAGACGAGATAACTAGTGAGAAATGTTTGTGCGAACATCGATACTCTTTCTACAAAATATCAATGCGTAACGTTGCAAATAACATTGGTAAAAGCAATTAAAAACCACTGTCGCGCCACTGCACAAGAGATGCGCGTTTGGTTTTCGTGTAAACAACCAGCCACCAGCTGCGCCGGGAGTCAGTGTTGGCTGCCACAGTCCTTGCGAGCGCTATTTCCTAGCAGACCTTTTGAACGGAAAGAAACAGCAGACTTTGAACGCAGTTTGTTGCAAAGGCGTTCGTTTTTGCTTCGCTAATGAATTTTTTTCTGCAGGGTTACCCATATCTTAAGCTTCTCTGAAGGAATTATAACGCTTCACAGAAAGCCTTAGTTGAAAAAAGTTGTCAATGTAGTGCTCATGCGCACGCGGTCTTGAGCGATCGCGTAGCCAGATATATGTTTACCGTAAAACAACTTTAGGACCCGCCTCGCTCGGCACTCTCTGAGACCTAAACTGCGACTGGGCGCTGTAAAACCATCTTTCAATAATTAACCCTCATGCGATGGAACTAACGAGCTTCCAGGCCAATAAGTGGTTTATTAGCTACATAGTACAAGAGAAAAACAAATTTAGAAAGTATTTGTGTTAAGGCAGTTTTACTAGAATAACGAATGTTTTTCGCTTAAAAATGCATCAATTCATAATACCACTATACTGGCGGGGGCCATATCATCACCCGAAGACAACACACAAGGCATTTTCTAGTTGTATGCTTCATGGTTACGGTGCTGCAAGATCTTATTGAGCAACGCGATGGTGAAACAACCTATCATATCAGATATGGAGTCAAAACAAGCGTGTGCGCTCACAAGTACATGCTTAGAGCAACAGTACTGATTGATTGATATGTGGGGTTTAACGTCCCAAAACCACCATATGATTATGAGAGACACCGTAGTGGAGGGCTCCGGAAATTTCGACCACCTGGGGTTCTTTAACGTGCACCCAAATCTGAGAGAGCAACAGTATATAAGTGTGTGTTGTATACTGGTATAGCCGTTGGTGTCACTGACTGATTAGACAATGAACGACGGTGCATGTTTGATTTGTGGGGTTTAACGTCCCAAAACCACCATTTGATTATGAGAGACGCCGTAGTGGAGGGCTCCGGAAATTTTGACCACCTGGGGTTCTTTAACGTGCACCCAAATCTGAGTACACGGGCCTACAACATTTCCGCCTCCATCGGAAATGCAGCCGCCGCAGCCGGGAATCGAACCCGCGACCTACGGGTCAGCAGCCTAGTACCTTAGCCACTAGACCACCGCGGCGGGGCGACGACGATGCATGTTTACGTTAGTGAAACTGCGGGGGGGGGGCAGTCGCTCTTAATCTGTTTAGAATACGTCATCTGTTGCCTTCATCTGTGAAACTAACTCTGGCCAACCACTCTGTCTTTCTTCGCATTCTATCTTTCACTTCCAAGCACTCTCTTTATATAAAATTTAGTTTTTGTAGCCCCTTTTCTGTGCACAACAACCTCTCCCTCTTTACGGTGTTTTGTTGCGTGGCCCACTCAAAGTGCGTGAAGAAGTTGCAGCGCCGCTCATTTTTCACACCACCTTTAGAGGAATCTCTTCATCAGCGAACGTTTCTCGGCCGCGAAGACAAGAGTGTGATAAATGGACCTCCACTGCTGGCTCTCCACTGAAGTGCCCCTCATACGCAGCCTCATAGGCATGGAAGGATAGTGGCGAGCCCCTGAACTGTTCATTTTAGGTTGACGAGCTCCCACTGCTTGCTTGCTTCCTTGGTTATAAACAGTTACGATTCAAGAACGTGGTGAACTCGCTCACGCAAAGCTATAGGTCTGTGCTGATAACTATTTGCCAATGGCTCATCTTCTTTCGTGCCGTTCTGAATCGCTGTTTCATACTTTGCGCTAATCAGACGCTCAATGTCGCGAGGTACGAGACGTTTCTAAATCAATAATTTCTGCAGTCCTCAAATTTATGTCCAGTATTATTCAGTACTGGCGATGATTTGAAAGTGTTAGATTTGACATGAGGGTCAAAAAACCAAAACAGTTTCACGGCTTGATTTTTAAATTCTCTTTAGCAGTCAAGACAGTTTAGAGCCTTCCCTGAAAATTACATCACCAGCGCGTTTCAAAATTTACACGCGCATTCACGGACACGCGTAGTGTGTCTTCTCAGTATAATGTGTTTTGACGTGCATTCAATAATAAAATCTTAGTTTTTTATTTTGCATGCTACTAAACAGCGACCTCATTTTCAACACACTCATGCTCTGTACCTCTATAAGCATTCTATGTTTCTTGGTGTAATCCCAGGTTTCTTATCGCTTTTTTCATTCGTCGCCATGATAACTCCTCGCGTTTCCCGACAAATTTGAACACCACTGTCAACGAATGCTTGCGGAGATTTCTTTGTGATATCGCTCCAACAATTTCTTTTGTTCAATTTATTAGACCGTTTGTTTCCCTTGTTTTTCTCAGGTTGGACTTACGTGGCACCGGTTAACACTCAGAAAAGCCGTCAGCATCGGGCATCGTATGACTGAAATAATTTTAACAAATGCTGTAACAGGCGTGCAACCAATATGTTGAATTTTTTTAATCAGCCAGGCACTCGGCAAGGCTGTTCAGGAAATGATTTCATCACCAACGAAATCAAAAGATTATGATCTACATAAATGGACCTGTGCCACATAAATTAGGTAAACCCCACTTTACTCAACCACTGGTCCACTAAGAATGAAAAAAGCAACAATTATCTCAACAAATGTGCCGCAGAAATGAGATAAGTCCCACTACTCGCCACTGATTCATCATTATCAATGAAAAAGGCAACGGCTAGCCCAGAAACAAATGGCTGCAAAGCGACGGCCATGAGCCAAAGACCCGGAGTAAGTTCAACAAGAGGGCACTGTAGAGAATGGAAAAAAAAGTAACGGTGGCTGCGAGAAGAGCCCCAAGCAACGGAAGGTGGACGACAACGCCGACATGCCCGTAGATCTGTGATAGATTGGAACCCTTGCTTTCAGCGCGTGTTTCTGTCTACTGAGTTAGGAAATCCGTGTCCCGTCTGTGCGTTGAGAATACACGTATAGAAACAAACTCGATATCTTACTAAGGCCTATAGCAACAATCTAGAAGCAAGCTATAGAAAGAGCCTGTATACTCTGTAGCTAAGGCTTAAATACAACACGAAGACTACAAGAACCCAGATTATTGTCTTCGGAATCACACAGTTTCGCTGTTTCAGGCCTTGTGTGACTTAGCGCAAGCTTCAACAATGTTTTGTTTTTTATTTTATTTTTAATGACGGAAACGAAATTTTTAAGGCAATCTTTCATCTTTTTTTGCCTTACTGCACAACCTAACGAGCGGCAATATACCTCAAATGTACGCCAATTAGTCGGTCTCGCTCGAAGAAATTTCATATCGGTACACAATGTTCCAATTGTGTAGCCTTAACCTACTTCATTCCCCCGGCAGGCAATTTAAATGTCTGCAAGGATGTGTTTGAGTGCACTTGTTCATTTTATTTTTTGGCTCCGCAAGAAAAAAAGCGTGTAGGTACTTTTAACTTATCACCACCTCCTTTACTTTTCGATGCTGGAAAAAAAAACAGAAAACAACAGCACTGCAATGCAGTCGTGTGGAGATTAATATTGCCCGCTAGTTCGCTGCTGTTCTCTGTACGCAGTTTTCTCTGATACTGATTGCCCGAAGCTTAGCAAGAGTCGGTAAACAAGAGAGCATCTCGAACTAAATTTTCTGGGAGCAGTGGGGATCAAGTACAGGTTTAGTTCACGCTGAAAGAATTTGTACGGTGTTTTTAGTAATTGTTACATAATGACTGAGTCATAAATGATTCATTTTCATACTATACGCAAATGCTAATATGCCGATAATACAGGTGAAGAGAGCTTTTTTTCTAAATTTTTTGCCATCTTTATATTCAAGCGACCAGGTGTCACGTTTCTATTTAGGTTGGCTGCTCTAAGCACGTAAAACACAAAACAGATATACACGTAGAAGTAGGTCTTTAAATTCTTGGCTCACAACTAGTTAACACTTCATACAGGCAAGAATTATGTAAAAAAATAAACTCTCCAAAGAGTGTAAAAAATGATAATCCTTCTTACACAAGAATATTTTATATAAAATAAAGGGGTATAAATAAAGAGGTAAGTAGGGGATGAACATGGCAAAAAACAATGCAGTACAGTCACGGCGAAAGTTGGAAGAGCAGCTTCTAAAGTCTTTCATGTCTCTTGGGGCTAATGTTGTATAAGTTAAATAATCATTTTTGTCAAGATGGGAAGCACACACTGCAGCATTTTTCGTCATTCTGCAGAGAAGCGAGGTAGCTGCAACTATCTGCAAGGCATTATGAGCGGTTGGTTGATGTGGTGGCTTATAATGGTTAATTGTGTATAAACCTTTAGGAATCAGTTGGCAGAATCAAATGACCCACTTGTTACGTAATTCGCATTGTGTGACGCGCGGTCATTATTTTACTCTCCTTCAACGTAACATTACGTGTGCTGATGTGTGTGTGTGAGAAAGGAACAAGGGAAGAAAAGTTTTGAATGGGTCTTGTAGAAACGGATCATGGAGGACATCATGAGCTTCCTTGACAACTAGTACATTTGCCAGTCACCCAATGCAGTATAAATCATACCTTCAGTGAAATAGGGAAGCATTCAGTGTGCCATTATTCGTCTTTTCGAGGAGGAGTGAGGTACCTGCGACAAACCTAAATGATATGTGCAGATTGCTGATAGCTGATGACGGTGAAGAGCTAAGACTGAGCTTTTTGTCATGAATTGGAAACATCAAACGCCCCACAATTCACGCAACTGGTCTTGTCTTGTACGTAGTTGTTATGTTACTCTGCAACCGGGTTGTATAACAAATGTTAACGTTGTTCCTAACATAAAGTTCGTATGGAGCATTTTTGTGGAGGAGCATCACACACCGTCATTCCTCTGTGGTAAAATAATGAGCTGCCATCGAAAGGCCTAAGTTCCAACTCCGTTATATCGTGGACATTTTTCTCATTTTGTTATGTCATTTTTCAGTTCGTTTATTTCGCGCGATAGCAGGTCCACTGGGGCCGGTGGCGGCGAACAACTACGTAGAGCTCAAAAAAAAAAAGTCCGTTCTTGCGATCTTGTAACATCTTTTCCTGTAACTCACATATAAATGACACAACCTCAGAAACATTGAGCTTTCATTATTCTGCCTTTTCCTCATACGCCACAAAGACATGCGTTTCTTTTCACTCTCTACCTCTTTCGCAGTCTCTCTATTTTTTTCTCCTGCTGTACTCGTTGACAATTCTTTCTCCTGCTGTCTTCGAGACTCATTGCCAGTGAATTGTCTAAAATCATTTCAGGCCCCCGGACAATTCTGCTGTCCCGAATGATCTACCACCTGTGTCACATGAGCAGATCACACGGCGTTTATTCCGGAACATTTTTTGAAGCGTGCTGTACTTATTTATTGCTGGGATCAGTAACGGTAACACTTTAAAGATCTGGCTAGCGCAATTACACGTTATAGTTTGCTGGTGACGGGTGAACAAAAGTGATAGGTGCCCAATGTATTTTTGTCTAGTATACTCGGTACGAACACGACGCTGTATATATCGTCGGGTTTAATAATGTAATCTCCGCACTCTTTATGCAGCGCATCCTTAAAAGACGCTGGTCGCCAAAGTGGCTGGAAGAACGTGCTGGAAGCTTCTTTTTCACTACCGCAGTTTAAGTAAAATGATCCATCCAACAAAATGCCGTGTTAACCTCTATCGTAGTTATTATGACGTCGACTGTTGTATTCTTTATATTTCCCCAAAGAAAATAATGCGAGTTGTCACTCTAATTTCTCGAACCACTAAATACATCATAACAAACTCGTACGACATTGCGCGGTAGTTAAAATAAAACAAATAAAGATATAAGCAGTAAACGTTGTATGAGGTGTCCATCAGAACACCGAATTCATGTGAGCAGCACCCACAACTCCCGCATCATCAATTCTTCAGACCGTTACTACTGCCCTCTTGATGCTTCGGAAACACATGTTTTGTGCTACGTGATCGCAGAAGACGCGATATGCTTTCAAAGATAAAAAATAAATAGGTGTGAGTAATGAATGCTTGTGAGCAATTACGTTAGCCGCCGAGACCCACCTAACTAAATGGGTTACCCCACAACTGGTCAGCATAGTAAGCTCTGTTACTTGCTTGCCAGCTAACTTATGTGCTGTCTGAAATGCAATATGTAAATTGTATTAGTCCCACGCTGAGAGAGCATGGTCATTACTTATGCGCTGTTTGGAGCCGGTTCAAGTTTAGTCAAAACAGATTATTACTCATTTTCACTAAATTGGAAAGAGAGAAAGAATGATATATTTTCAGTCACCTTCAGAGAGTGTTATAGTTATTTTGCGCAAACTTAGAAAGGTAGGTAGCATTTGTCCCCCTTAACTATAGTTAAAGCCGACTTGACTGCCACTGAACTTTATCGCTAAGCTTTCTCAAATGTCTTGCTGCTTTAACGCCACCAGCATCTGTAACAATAAGAGACAAGAAGAAAGAAAAAAAAGCAAAGCGAAGGAAGCAGCAGCAGCATTTCATGCAGTTTATCTGATACATATAATACATTTGAATATGCCATAGATCACCGCATCTTTAAGGCACCCTGTTACTGCTCATCGCGTTGTATCACAACGCAATGAACGTTGTGATACAACACGATGTCCTTCACACGTAGAATGGGGCAGTCGAGCTGGCCTCGCCTTTCAAGAAGCGTGTTTCAGTGAAGTAGCTGTGCCAATATTTTCTTCTTCTGTTAGGTTGTTAGAAAGAGTTCGGGAAAATATTTTGAAAGCAAGCGTATGATGGCGTGGTCGATATTACCACGATCTATAGTGTTGACATGAGGGGAGAGCGAGGAAGTTAATAACTGCTGTGACCGAAAGTAAACAGCGGTTCCCTTAGACTTTCTTGTTTGTCATTTTATCTAGTGACTATTTCAAATGTGTGACAATTCAAGATGCGTAAAAGCTTCTAATTAGCTTTGTTCAGAAGGTATTCTAGGATGGTTTCTTCCTGGATATTCTGACAGGCGGCGACGTAAGCTTATGTTACCGCTCTTTTTCGTATGATCAGGAATAACCGTACAAACAAGCTTACTTTTATTCTCTAAATAACCGCTGAAGTAACTCTGCCAAGCTTTGTGCTGTATCGTGCGTACCATGAAGTGGCAATTTTTATCAACTCTCAGGAATGACAGAGTAACGGTAAGCAGAAACATCCCTGTTGGGAGTTGAACAGAAAAAAACAGAAAAAAACGCAAGTCCCTAAATATGAGAACCTTAGGGCTTTTGTACAGCACGCTGAGGTGTTTAACTGCATACCGCTTAGCATTTAAAGACGTCAGGACCGGTACTCACTAAATACGCCTTACAGCAGAATTTTTCCTAAGAAAAGATTTCCACCGAACCCGGTACTTGACATATTACTATAGCGAGCAAAGCTATAGAGCGAAACAACTTCTTTAAGGCTACTTTTTCTAGACATACCGCAAACATCGCTGGCTTTTTCGTGAAATTTTCCCTAAGTACGCCAGGCTGGGCGCGCACGCAAGTTGGCATTTGCCTAACGAAATGGCTGAAAAACTGTGTAAAACATAAACATGAATGCGAGATGAGACTTAATGTGAGACCTATAAGGTTCAAGCGCACCAACATAATGTGATGTAATAAGTTTTATATGCTATTAAACAGAAAAGAAAACTGTGTGTCATGCAAAATACGAAGTAATTCAGTTGCCTGCTTAACGAAAACATCGATTCAGAAAAGACTTTATCCTGCACTTTTTTAATATAATGACTTTATGGTTTATTGTATTCATCGTGCAGCGGCAAGTTCCCTTCGGTGCTTTCATTTATTTATTCCGACGTAGACACCGATCTGAAGGGCTACGAAAGGCTCGAATAAATAGGCTGGTAAATGCAAAGAAAATTGCTGTTTCTACGCAAGCAGTCATAAGAATGAGTTACCTACAAGATAATAACCTAGAACATGCGCTTGCGGTAAGGAAACAATTTTAGCAAACATGCCCGCAAAACCACGTCAAATCTCTTTCACGACAAAAACAACACAACTAAAATAAACTAAAATAAACAACAAGTCAGAGGGGGTCGTTCATGCAAATGAGGCTCTTTACGAGGCATCTGCGGCGTCGCAAGATTGCGTACTTTTTCTTAACGCAGTGCTGTTGTTGTATACCACGGCAGATTGGCTTTTGTGTATACTTTTTGTATTTGCTGCATCATAATTCTTCGAAAGTGCAGGTTTATCCTTTTATTTTCATTTCTTCTTTCATTTGTAGTTCATTCTTATAATCTCCTTCTTAGAATACGTTTTGGTCACAACGCTGAGAGAAGTGAAAGGAATATTTATATGATCAAAAGCATTGCTATTTATGTTAAAGACTAAACGTTTTTGGTAGAACTACAGCTGTGTCTCGCTCACTGAAAGATTTTGTTTTCAGCCGTCTAAGCTCCGCCTTTACAAATATTCAGCATGTTAACTCTTCTTCGAATAGAGTCGGCTGTCTTTTTCTCCAGACGTTCTTTATTATTAAGCTGACTGTCCATACGGAACGTCAAGGTACCCGCAAGCACACAATATTAAATTGTTATGGAGCGCTTACAAAGCTGTCGGATACTTATGATGCCTAATTTGGAAAAATAATTTAAATGGCACACAGCTTACCACATGTATGCTTTCACATAGCTTATAAGAAAATATCATGAAGCCGTGATGCCTGCATTCTTCTGCATTTATACTAATAAGCGACTCCCTCTTAGTGCTTTACAAATTCAAGCAGAGGAGAAAATGAAATCACTAAAAAACGTCCTAAAAAGATAATAAAATGCACATACCTTTAATACACTCGAAAGTGTTACTTATTTTATATACGCCATTTCTACGCTATGTTTTCCGAGTTCTTGAGAGCCACTTACTCTTCCCTAATCAGTGTACATATCTCCGGTGTGATGTAACAGATCTTTAAAATACATACGTTTGTAATCAACAAGCTTACGCAGGCGTATAGCTGATAAATAGCTTTCTTCTTTATAAAATATTTTATTTCAATATATGTTATGGTATACTGTTCAAAGGCATCGCATATCCAAAGGTAAACATATAGAATATTTGATACAGCTGCCAAAAGATAGCGAAATTTCAAAGTTCAATATTTTGAATACATATGCATGCTGTGCCCAGCCATTACTACCCAGTAGAAACCTACATTTTAAAACACATCGTGGGGTCCAAGTGTGGCCCTTTGTCAGGTCATTCTAGCAACTCGATTATGTGTTGGTGCAGGTATTGCGCAAACTCTTAAACTTTTAAGCTTGCGCTCCCGCTATGTTTTATAGTCTAAGCAACGCTGTTCTTTAAAACAGAACTAGCGCTGAAAGCGTGACGTTCCTGCGTACACGACAGGCTGCTTCTGCTTATATTGTTCAAAATGAACTACTAAAAACAATGGCCAGAGTGGCAGCATACGGCAGAAAAGAGAATCTTTTTTTTTTCAGAGTGCAAGACTGCTACTTTCAGAGTGCAACTTACGAGAAAGACATTCTTTGTAAGTGTCGGGGCCTGAATGCTGTACGAGCACGAGTTTTGTGAACATTTATCCTGTGTGAAACTCATGTAGTGCGAACTTATGCATTGTAGTACTGATACTTTGAGTATGTGGACATCGACTTGTGTGCTCACTCATCAACATTAGTTGTTTGGGACCACAGAAATACTACATCCTTGAGAAGAGAAGCTGCCCTCACTGACACAGGGACCCTCCTTAAATGCATTTATTAAAAAAACACTGAAATAACTTTCATTAAGTAAAAAAAAACGTTTTGCAGAACTTCCGAGAAACGCGTCTGTGAATACCTTAATGAAGATGACAGAATATAAATGACGGAACCTGAGCCCGCTACAGTGCAGCAAGACGAGACGGCCTTGCGTCTCAGCAACCATTAATCAAGAGTAGCGCCGACTGCTGGGCTAGGTGGGACTCCTGTAAAGCTTCTAGGCAACCAGAACATTGCAATGCGAAGTGTTATACTGCGGGTGAATCATTAGGATACTATTACGAGCCGCTGGCAGTCTGGGGTGAGGACCAGTTTTCATTTTCCTTTCAAAGCATTTTCGTCAGACGCCCATTACATGCTTTAAAATATTCGATATAAATTAATCACTCTTAGAGGTGACAATAATTCAAATTCTAATGAAACGGTCGGCAAGCCGAGTATACGCATTAAATGTTTTTTTTCTCCCTGGAGGGCTGAAACGTTTTTCTCGCGCCAAAATTTGTACTGAAACAGATTTTTTAACGCTGGTTATAGACTAAACAATTTCAGTTGTTAACAGCGCGAGTAAACGTGACGTGATCTGAAAGTACTAAGAACAGAAAACTGTCTTCGCAGACGTGCGCAGACCATGGGTTAGGATAGTAGAAAAACGAATACTCAGCGACAAAACGACAACTACTGCACTTTGTGTGATGATACGGATGTCGACAGAGCAACGCCAGCGAAACTGTGATTATCCGCAAAGCACTGTTTGCCTGTATCAAAATACAAAACAATATTTCGTTGCTCCTCTGTGCTGTGATGTGATTAGTGTTAAAGTCCATAAGCCTCTCATAATAGGCTGCTACAACATTACAAGGCTACAGGAAACTCGAGGGTCAAGAGTAGACATTGCATGTATTTATATGCTTATATTTTGCTGTTTACCTTTTGTTTTTCTTGTTTCTTTTGTAAATTTGTTAATGAATACATTATAAACATCCGAGATGCACTCAGTATCAAGGGGGCAAACCGTGGCAAGAACAAGCTGAAACACTCGTTAACCTTGCATTATTAATAAATGCAACTATAATGCAAAAGCGGTTGACAATGGTCGGAGCGTTGGGCTGCTGAGCTGAAAGTCATGGCTTGCTGAGGGCTGCTGTAATTTCAATTTCGTGGGGGCGAAATAACAGACCTGTGTATTTTTTTCATCTTAGGGAAAGTGAAAGAAAACAATAGTCGGAATTTCTGTAACCCACAATTACGGTGGGCCTCATTATGATTTATTTATTTAATTTATTTAATACATACTGCGGACACTAAGTGGTCCAAGCAGGAAGGGCACGTCACGTATACCACAGGCGTAATGACGTACATCATACGAAAAACACACTTTGTTTTACACGCTACAATACACTTCGTTATGTAACATCATCACGCTTCGCTCTATACAATACAATAAACTTCAATATGCAAAGCAACAACATACCCGGTTCTACAACACTACATTACACTATGTTCCACAACACAAGTAGTAACTTACGCCAAACAACGACAATACATTGCATACCTCATACTATACAATACGTTACACATATGTTACAATAAATGAGATTCGCATAACTTGTTCCAATCCGACACTGGTCGAGGAAAAAAAGAATACATAAAGGCATCGGTTCTCGCAAAAAATGGGGTTAGCAAATCGGGATGATGATGTCGTGTGTTCCTTGTTGACAGAAAAGATAAGTAAGGCGATGAATCGATTGCGAGTTTTTGATTAAGTAATAATTGAAGGAAATCCAGCCGTTGTTCGCGTCTGCGGGATTCAAGGGTTTGAATGTCGTTTGCAGACATCAGCGCGGAAGGTGAATCCGACGGTAAGTATTTTGAATATATAAACCGAACAGCTTTCCTTTGAACCCGCTCAAGTTTGTTAATATTAAGCTTAGTGTAAGGGTCCCATACAATGCTGGCGTATTCCAGTTTAGGTCGTATAAAAGAATAATAACTAAGAAGCTTTACATTGGCAGGACAGGTACGCAGTTTATGTCTTAGAAAACCAAGTTTCCGAAAGGCAGCTGAACATATGTTGTCTACATGCATGTTCCAGGACAAATTGCTAGTTATAGTTATGCCCAAATATTTATAGCTTGTAACCTCTCTAAGAGTTGAAGACCCAAGCTGGTACGTAGTATTTAGTGGAACTTTCTTACGTGTCAAGCGCATGCAGACACTCTTTTCTGCATTAAGTATCATTCCCCACTCATTGCACCACAGATGAATATTATGAAGGTTTGAGTTAAGTTCATTTTGATCATCCAAAGAGTTAATAACCCGGAACAAAACACAATCGTCTGCAAATAATCTTATTTGTACAGAAGGGGTGATGACATTTACAATATCATTTATGTATAGAAGAAAAAGCAATGGCCCTAGGACGCTTCCTTGGGGTACTCCTGATGTAACCTGTAGAGACTGCGAACGCTGGTCATTAATAGCAACAAACTGTTCACGGTTATTTAGATAGTCAGCAATCCAGTTTACAAGGATCTCGGGAAGGCCAATACGTTTAAGTTTCAAGATCAATTTGTCGTGTGGAACCCTGTCGAATGCCTTACTGAAATCCAAAAATATTATGTCAGTTTGCCTATTGTTATCCAGGTTAAGTGCAAATGAGTGGATTATTGTAACTAGTTGCGTCACTGTCGAATATCCCTTTCTAAAGCCGTGTTGAAAATTGGTCAGGATTGAATTTTGAGTCAAAAAATTTCCTATTTGTGTAGCAATTATGTGTTCTAATAATTTGCAGCAGGGTGAGGTCAAGGATATGGGTCGGTAATTTTGAGGCGACAAGCGATCACCTTTCTTAAATACAGGACTTATGCGTGCGGCTTTCCAGTCACATGGTAGCTTTGATGACAACAATGAAACACGGAAGATTTCATGCAGGAATTTAACGACATGTTCGGCATATCTTCTTAGGAACATATTTGGGAGATTATCAGGTCCACAGGACTTTTTAGAATTAAGATTCAGAAGCATCGAAAAAACACCAGAATAAGACACGAAAGAGACTTCGCATGGGTCGAACACTCTACCGTTTGGAACATAAACACTAGAGCCGGAAAACACACTTTGAAAATACGCATTAAGATGATCAGCAATCTTTCTTTGATCGGTTACAATCACGCTATCAATTGCCATTTCGGTGAGAGGTTTCTTTCTGTCACCAATGTAGTTCCAGAATTTAGTCGGGTCAGTTTTTATGAAGTTGGGCAGTAACGTCTTAAAATAGCGATCTCTGGATGAGCGTATAGCCCGTGCAAGGCTGTCTTTGAGGACTGAGAGGGAACGAGACTGCGCATGCTTCTGCCTTAAGCGTTTTATCTTTCGTTTTAGGTGAATTATATCTCGCGTTATCCAAGGAGTTGTTTTGTGCACTTTTTTATGTTTATTCGGTATAAAACGATTGATGCAATGATGACACATTTCTTTAAATTGATTCCACATTGTCTCGACATCGCCCACCTCAAAGACAGCAAAACACGACTCCATGTATTCTATTATAGATACGTCATCTGCTCGCGAGTAATCTTTAAAGGTACGCACTGAAGATTTTTTAGTACTTGAAAAATTGTTAAGAGGAAAAGAGACTGTAACCAATTTATGATCGGACAGGCCCTGTTCTACTGAAACAGAGTGCAGCTCGAGTTCACGGCTTATAAATACTAAATCCAAAATCGAACTAGAGGATCCATGCACACGAGTTGGCTGCCTCACAACTTGCATCAAGTTGTGGGTTAGCATGATGTTAAACACAATCTCAGTCTCTTTTTTGTACAATGGTCCTGTCGTATAACGTTCCCAGTCAACAGAAGGTAGGTTAAAATCACCTGCTAACAAAATTTTGTTGTTGCAAAATTGAGACATATGTTCAGCTAACTTTTTCATGGATTCAAACGCAGCCTCTGGGGGTCTGTAAAGTGCATACAAGATGAAAATGTGGCTCCAACAAGACAGCTTAATGCATACACATTCTAAGTCATCAATGTAACCAATTAATGAGGCCTGCAGTGTTTCTTTCACAAGTACGGCTATTCCACCTCCCCTTGTAGTTCTGTCTTTCCTAAACACCTTATACGAGGGCGGAAATACATCATCATCAGCTATTTCGGGGAGCAACCATGTTTCAGACACAACTGTTACATGTGGATCGTGTTGAAGTAAGGCAATTTCCATTAGTTCAGTTTTGTTATTGACGCTTCGGGCATTTATGTTAACCAAGCGAAGGCATTTTTGTTTAACGCCCTGCTGACCGGTAACGAAAAATTTACTTTTCGTTGAATTATTTTTTGAAGAAAATGCAAGTTGTTTTCCTACGTGTGACTCTGTGATTGGGCATACCGTCTGGTCATCGGGCGGGTTTTGCTTCCGTCGTTTTTTTTTACCGGAATTCTTTCGCCTTTATCACTGTCCCAGACATACGCCTGGCCATTGATATACAGTTTATCAAATGCTAAGTTTACTTTCTCATTGTTATCACGGTTAGGTTTTGCACTTGCCCAAAGCTTTCTTCTGATATCTCGTATCTTCGGAGAAAAGTCTTCCCCGATAGCTAGCGTGGTATTTTTAAGTTTGGACCCGTTTTTAAGTATTCTAGCTTTGTCTCGCCCATCAAGCAATTTGAAAATGACTGGCCTAACTTTGCCAGTTTCAGGTCTACCTATACGATGAATACGCTCGATACCGACAGGTTCAAGTTTCATGATATCTTTAAGAATGCCTGTGTTGACGGCACTTTCAAGCGTTTCGTTGTTTTCATTTGCTCCCTCGGGAAGACCATAAACGATTAGATTTGACCGGCGACTATGGTTTTCCAGTTGATCGATTTTAGTTTCTAGAACACTTATTGTTTTTGCCAACGAAGACAGCTGCTCCTGACAGGCATTTACCTTCCCTTCAAGCCCAGATAGGGCATCAAGCTTCTTCTCAATATCTGATAATCGCTTTTCTTTGATGTCTTTAACATCAGTTGCTATGTCTGCTAACATTTTGGCAATCTGCTCCAGACCCGGGCCTGGGTTCATCTCAATATCGCCACACAGTAACAATAACTTCCTCAGTACAGTTTCAGCGCGGCAAAACAAACAACTGAGCCATGGGCACGGCAGCACCAGCAAAAAGGGATCATCAGAGCGAACACATTTTCCATACTGCTTCCTTACCTGTACAATAAACAGGAACGAATTACAGACGGTCCGCATGCTGGTACAGCCGCCGTGCCCAATGGTCGAGATGACCGCCAGGCGCGAACTTATAGCCGCGCTGAATGGTGCTCGTGCTGCCGTCTGCCAGTGATCCATGGCGCATGCTGTCGACGAGTGACGACTCAGGTTCTCCCAGGGCGACGATGCTCGCAGTTCAGGCGCATGCCAAACAGAAGAATCGCAGTCATGCGCAGCAAGCGTCGTTCCGCAGCTTCCTGAACACCCGGCACGAACTTGCGGTAGTAGGCTGATAATCTGTACAATAAACAGGAACGAATTACAGACGGTCCGCATGCTGGTACAGCCGCCGTGCCCAATGATATCGTCGTTTCAACGAGTACGAACCTGTGATATTGTTATTATTACTATTTTTACTATATGTTCGTTGGCACACACCAGTAGAAACACGTATATGTCTTGGGAGGAGAGTAAGAGACACGACGAGAAATTATTTCATGTGTAATACTGCGGAGGCATATTTACCGACCATTCGTTATCGGTATCTGTCTAGGTGCAGTGCAATACCTCCATACAACTTTCGAAATTGCAAAGAAGGGAACCCTTAACTGGCGGTAAAACGGGGCATTTGTCGCTCGTGTGCCTTGAAATGGCAAAAAATTGTGAGGAAGAAAATAGACGCAGTACAGTTGAGCATACGCAATGGCGACAGCTGGCCATGCGATAAAACGTCCGAATGAGAAACTCGTGTGTCCCGGTTTCTAGATTGAACGGTATACCGCGCTGATCCAATGATGCCCACAGGGCTCACACCAAAGGGCGAGAATTTCATTTTCGATAGGATGCCTCTGCAAAGCGAACTGGCCTCAGATAGAGGCCCCCAGGTACAAAAAAATGCACATACGTAGCTTCGCCGAAGCACACTCGCATAAAACAGCAAGCACGCAGGCGAACGCGGCGCGAGAACGAGCGAAGCTCGCTTTGGCACCTATTTCGTATGTGACGGGACATCACGCCTTCTTCAAAAGAAATATGCGGCGCAACAAAAAGTGACGGAAGAAGTAAAAAAAAACGCTATTCAGCTGTAGCTGAGGCGAAGGGTTGGTACTAGGATCACTATATAGCATACATTCATTCGAAGGCTTCAACCCTGTTGTATACGACGATGTGCATGGTTCCGCCGTTTTTTTTCGTTTTTTAATTTAACCGCTTCTCTTATTCAAAAAGAGCATTCTTTAATTTATTCTTTCTGTGTGGGTACGTGCGTAAATTTGGAGCAATAAGGGACACAATAAACGAGGCGGATCTAAGAGATCATTCCGCACAGCTTTCGTTCCATTTTTTTCTTTAGAGCTACAGGTTTGCTTGAGAACGTGCCCATGGCACTACTTTTATTCCCCTCCCGAAAGCCATTTGTTACGGCTTTTTGAAGTATGCTTTGATATTAACGAAATTTTTTTCGAATATTTTCTGCAGCGCTGCTTGTATGAAGATTCCAAGGTGCGAGCGCATGAAAAGACAACTTGTAAGCTACGTAAACAGACTATACCATAGCTTGGCTTAACACCATTCAGACTCCACTCTGAATTGCTGGTATAAAATAAATCACCGGCGTCTATGGGAAAAGTAGAAATTGTGGTATCATTATGCTTTTTCTCGTGATTTTTCTTCAGCTGCAGATGACATTCTTAGAGAAAGAATACGTTGTTTTTGAAGCAGTTAACTTGTTATTTTATTTTGATGAAATTGACAAGACTTTTTGCTCAATGCTTTAAGTGTACAGTTGCTGAAGAAAAAAAAATTTACTCGCTAACTTTCGTTGGACAGAGAGAAATAGCAAAATATTTGAGCCAAGAGATATATCAGTTTGGTTTCTCTATTGTTCAGAAATCGGTAAACTGTTGAGGCGGACAGCCGAACTCTATTAGGTTAGCCGAGCTCTATTAGCTGAGCTCTATTAGGGCCACATGAGAAATAGGAGGGGAAGGGGAGGGCATTTCTGATAATTGTCAGCTATGAATGAATGTTGTCTACAGTCATTAAAATTGGTAAATAATCATCGTAAGGCGTTGCCTATACTTAAGTGTGAAGAGAGGGCAACACCAGCTAGAAGCGATCTTACATTGTTCCGGTTTAACTACATTAGACAACAAAACTACCATGTTACATTTCAGAAAGGAAGTGAAAGGGAGAGTAGTGTGGTTCTGAAATCGTGCCTGGAGCTGCATAACACTATTCTACGCGAGCCGCAGGTTCCCGGCGCCTGCCCCAGTCAGTTTTGTTCTCTCTGCATACAAATCACGTTTCAGTGTGAACACTGTACAATGCTTTCGAAATAGTCAGATGACTCCTCCATAACATTAGCCTGTGTAAACAGAGAAACAGTCACTGCTTGCTTTATAAACGAGGACACGGTAGCTTTAGATGAAAATACCACCGCAAGTCGCGGCTCATTGCTATAGGTATGACTAACTTCAGTTCACGTTTGCGATATTCATGGCTCCGTCGAAACGACCGCTATATGCCCATCTGCCATCGTGCTAGTCTAATGATGTGTAGTGCTTGTCTGGAAGCGCCGACAACAGCTTCCGACGACTCCAAGAACAAGAGCTCTTGCTATCCAGTAGTTAATGTGAGTATAGATGACTATATAATACTGGCAACAAAATTAAGTCTGTTAAGATCCACAATATTTCAGGAGCTCCTATCGAGTTTAGCCCTCACTTACAAGACAATGACTGTTAGAGTTATTTGGGAGTTTTTGAGTAAAGCCCCTGTAGTCTTGGGGCTCGAAGTGCTTTGCTTCAGGTCAAGTAGTTAAAAGGTTTTCAATAGCGAGTTGTGATAAATGTTTGTGGTGTCATTCCCGTTGATGGACAAGCTATGCTGCATAATATTTAAAAGCCATCACGGAATATTACTTTCAGTAGATGTATTATTTGAAACATTAATTTGCAAGGTGTAGTGATAACAGCTTCGCTGGTAGTCTCTGTCGCTTCTGTGGGTCTACATTGTTGCCGTCATCAGCCAGGGCAATCCAACCTCTAGCTGCTATAGCTGCTCGAAGCTTTCACAAAGCAGCGTTGTGCTCGATACACAGCGAAAGTGATCGGTGTCATGCTTATTTATTGCTATATATGGGCAGAGCTTTGCTTGCACTTCCGCTTGAACTACGCTTGAACTTGACTGTATACCGACGTTCAACTTGGCTTGAACTAAGATTTAGTGATGTTGAACTTTTGCCTGAA
The DNA here is from genome assembly GCA_013436015.1 of Rhipicephalus annulatus. Classification (NCBI taxonomy): domain Eukaryota; kingdom Metazoa; phylum Arthropoda; class Arachnida; order Ixodida; family Ixodidae; genus Rhipicephalus; species Rhipicephalus annulatus. The sequence goes on from WOVY01011931.1 coordinate 32,019, forward strand.
CTTATTCGTCTAATATTCGAGATCTTTGCGCAACCACCTTCTCTTAAGTTAAGTTTCATGGTCATAATATTCCGGACGCCATGGATGATGCCGCTCCCGTCTTCGCTCTGTGGCAAGTCTTGCTTCTCAGATCACGTATTCTTTTTCGGGAGCACGATTTTGCGCGATTTATCTTCGGTCTATCCATGGCTGCGTATGCTTAGGCGCGAGCTGAACTCTAGCTTTTGCAAACACAAAGTATTACGTGACAGAGGTGTGACCAAGGTCGCGCACGCCAATGGCCTGCTGTTCCGAGGAGGCGGAACGGCGTGCTCAGATAGCCTTTCCATCAAGCACATACGCACTTAAGATTACGATTGTTTTCTGGAAGGCCACACACATTTTTGTGGCACACACCTATTTGTTCGGCCAACTGCTGCCCTCCTCATCCCTAGTGCACCACTGGTAAGTAGTAAGATTTTCCAATTCTTTTGGTGCATACACTTTCATGATGACGATAGGGTCCTGGTACAGGGTGTCCAACGAATGCTTGTTAAACAGCTTCTCCATTAAATCATAAACTGTTTCCAATTTATTTATGAACATAAACTATTTATATTTATCTGTGTAGGCCATAATCTTAAGTAAATAGACTATAACCCCTTCCCCCCAACACATGTGAAAAACCAGGAGCTGATGAGGCGCTTATACCCCGATAACCTGCTGTGCCATAACGTTTTTTTTCTTTATATTGTCAGAAATCAGTTCAGTTTTATTTTGGCCGAGAGCCGTCACTTCAATAGAAGCAGCCTCAATTTTTTTGACGAAAAGCTTTCGGTCAGCCTTTGGGACTCCCGTTATATTTCGACATATAGCTTATTCAACGCAAAACCCAAGCACTGGTAGGGTCTCGCACATGCTCAGTGGCCTAGATGCTATTTCTTTCTGCACACGAAATATACGAGTCCACTACTCGAAAACTCCCTGAATGTGTTTACGACGGCATTGCACTTAATGAAACGTTTTATGTCGCAGAGAAGATAATAGTCAACGCTACTTATCTCCACAACGCGCTAGTTAATAGCTGTGAACAGGATTAGCTCTTCGTCACTTTTGCGTCCGATGTTACCTATACCACAACCACAACAAATGGATTTGTGCATAGAATTTGTGCTTTTGCGCTGGCGAATTTTTATGCTATATACTCGTCGCTATGTGCTTTAGAGATTGCGAGGAATTTTTCATTAGATGCCAACTTATACATTTTTAGTTGACTTATGTTGCCTTCCTGATTTGCGCATCTGACACTTGTTTCTTTATTTTGTCTCTTTTTTCTTGTGTGTTATAAATGTTGTACCCACCCCCTCTGTAATGCCCTACGGGCCCTGAGGGTATTCTAATAAATAAATAAATAAATAAACTGATTTATGAAGATACACTATGTCACGGACGGCTATTTTCGGCGACACCACGTCACGGCAATTAACGGGCGCCGTACTCCCCGACTGACCGTGAGAAACGGCGGCACATGAAAGGGAACCGATAAGTGCAAAATGGGGTGCTCTCCTTAGAACGTCGCCGCCGACAGTTAATCTTTTTGTAACTGTGGCGACGTCTGCAAGGTCGTAGAAGGCCGCGGTATACCCCGAAAAAGGATTAGACTACGAGACACACTGACTGAGAGCTAAGTGGTTCACCGTTCCCACGGAGAAAAGCGTGGGAAACGCTCTGGTGGCCAAGCCGTATGACAACAACCCGACAGGTTGTCACTCTCGCTAGTTGCGGGCTCTCTCCCAATCAAAAAGGGGTGGGGTCAAAATATTTTTGGGGCGGAGTTTCCATCAATTAAACGCGCATGATTGGACCCATGTAGAGGTCTCTTGTCCCCAAGGAAGAGAGCGAGGAGACACGAGGGGGATTTAAGCGCAGGATTTTGCCCTGCTAGGCAGACTAGTCGCTGACCAACATGGTGTAGAAACAGATCATCAAGCATCTCTTCTAGAAGTTTTTAGTGTGGCTCTGTATCGGCTGGCCACCTAAACTTAGCCGTTCGTCTAGTTGTGACGCGATATTAACGTCTGCAACGTAGACATCGGGACTTCGCCTCAAGTTAGCTCAACCTGCTCGAAGTCACCTGCAAGCACTAGCCTCCCGGAGCCACCAGCGTTGCAACACCGCCGACATCGCAGTCGTGCCAGAACTCTCTTCGACTTCTCGCATCCGATCGTCGGGGACACAACGCTGCCGGTCATCACACGTATGCCTTCACCTGTTTATATCTTCGAACTTTCTCCTCCGTCGTTCTATTCTTGTTAGTTGGTGTAGTTTGTAATAGTTCTCTCTCGTAAGCTGATTTATTGTTTCTGTTATATATTTCTTTAGTTGTATCAAGTGTCGATGTATTTTGTTAGTTGTATTGAAGTGTTGTATTAGATCCCGTGCGCTGCAATATCACTAGAGTAAAGTTTGTTTTGTTTTCCCACGTCTCTGATCTCTTCACTGTCTCTGCTTGCGTACGGAACGAACCAACCTGCTGTCATTCCCGTCGCCGACTTCGCGCTGGCGACGCTAGAGTGGCAGCTTGTAACACACTATTTATATTCATATGTGCAGGTCGTAATCTTTTTGAGTCAATACAGTATAACCCCCCCGCCCCCCCGACCCAAACCCATGTGAAAAACCAAGGGCTGACGAACCCCTTATACCCCATAAATATGAAAACAGCAGCAAAAATTTCACAGCAGGAAGCAAAACTTACTTTGTCAGAAACGTATGTCTATGTAGATTAGTCGTGGTATAGAAAAGCTGGTTTTCCAGTTCCCGTCAGGATATATAGCGCCACTCCCACAACTACAAAAAACCCTACTTTCTTCAACTTTATAAAACATTATTGTTTTCCTATACTTCCGAATGCATTCACTCGGGAAACAGTGTAGGCCTTCCATTTTAAATTTCACCGCCTGTCTCGTCCCTTTTTAAGGGAGTGCTGTATCTATTTCAATATCTGGTTTCAAACAGCCCTTGAAAACAAAAGGCAATGCAACTTACAGTCATTTGCATTTCAAAGACTCAACTTTGTTAGCAAAAGCTCCGTGCATTCTAGTTATACGCGTGCGCGCTAAACAGCCTATTAAAGACAGGCGCAACGCAATCATGCGGCTCTTTGTTGTGGTGCTGTGTGCGTTAGGACTGCATCGCAACCATCTTTAAAGGGCTATATTGGGAGGCATCGCATTCATAGGGAGGAGACGAAGCGAACCGAGTATCTACAATAGCAAGGCAGCGGGACCTTGCCACGTGTCCATAAACTGTTGAAGAGGGCTATACATATGACGCACGCTCGCACGAAGAGCGAGAATGCTATAAGGCAACGCAAATAGCTGAACGTCGCTTGGTAGCAGAAAACAAAAACTGTTACATGAGAAAAGTCATCGACACGTGTTGTATAGGACCATTAGACACAGCCACATACGGCAAAAGAGGCTGCCACCCATTACTTGCATGTAGCTCATGTCTACAAGTGGCGTTCACGAAGGTGATCGCACGAGTCGCACGACCAACTTGCCGAGGCAAAAACAGCGGGTACTATTGAAGATGAACCGAGAGAAACACAGGGCAGATGTGCTGTGCCTCATGTTTGTGACACAGCGCCTGTTTCTTGTATCCGTCCGTCCTCGTCAGTACTCGCTGTTTTTCCCTCTGTATGAACAACCAACTAGCTGTAAATGTGTTAATCCGATCAACTTTGATGACAAGAGATGAAAAAGACTAACGTGACCATAGAGAGCAAAGATTAATCGAGGATCCAAGGAGTACGCACATTGACTTCGGTAGATGACTGCTTTGATCGTTTTGGGTCAGCCCCGGGATTTCGTCCTCCTTCACGTGTAAAGGAATTTTCAATGTTACTTTTGAACCAAGTAGCAGTACACTGGTGTATACACTGACGCTGTTTTTTTTTTGCGTGTCTGCCAGAACCCCATGAATCACCAAAAGATCGGATTACCATGCAGCTATGGTGCTTCCCAGTGAAAAGGTCATTTGGCAATCACCCTATCAGTGGGCTTTATGTCACACTTCACAGAAAGGAAAATGATAGGCGTATGCATAAGGAACAAGAAGACAGAAGAGTGGGTTAGGGAACAAAGGGGTGTTTAGAATATCATAGTCGTAATCAAAAAGAAATGGTCAGGGGCAGTGCACGTAGCACGAAGGCAAAATAAACGCTCGTTATTTAGGATCACAGACTAGATTCTAAGAGAAGGCAAGCGGATGAAGGGGAGACAGAAAGTTAGGTGGACAGATGGGATCATGAAGTTTGCGGGTATAAAGTGGCAGCGAAAAGCAAAATACCGGGTTGACTGGCGGAACATTGGAGATGCCTTTGCCCTGCAGTGAGTGCAGTAATAATGATGATGATGATCGTATCGGTGGGCACTCACGCTCAGTAGCATTAACAACACCTGTGACGGAAATCTTGTATGTATACGAAGACACCCGAGGGAGGTTTAGGTGGCAAGTACTGTTTGTGGGTGTGTAAACGTATTCGAGTGATTACAAAAATAGAAACGTCGTAAGAAGCAAGCAATATGTTACGTAGCTACTGACCAATAATGGTACGTAGCTATATGATAAAGGTTTTTGGCGTCAACCATTCATGTCATACATAACATTCAAGGTATGTTCTTGTAGACATGTCATTTATGTTTGTCATACGACGTCATCCTATGCAACATTTTGTATACATCAACTTAACGCAGCGGCAACGAGAGCACAAAGAAGACACACGTATGTTCACTATAATCAACATGACACGTACGCGCTGTACAATACCATTTATGTTCATCACACGCTTAGTTAACACCACTGGAAGAATCCGGCCAGGTAGTGTGAGTGAGAAGCTAGTGGTCATTCACCGCTGAGAGACATCCTTCATTGCAAAATTTTCTTTTTCACATATCTCACTTGTTTGAAAAAGATCCTCAACTTGGATATGTGAATGTTGACAACAATAGCACATAAAATAGTCAAATGCTTATTGGGCATTACACTTTGCCCACTAACACGTCCCTGCTACGTGTAATGAGAGAGAGAGAGAGATAAATAGAGAGGAAAGGCAGGGAGGTTAACCAAACTTGGCTCGGTTGGCTACCCTACACGGGTGGGGGAAAGGAAGAATAATAGAAAGGAAAGAGATAGAAAAGAAGAGGAGTAAGAAATAGAAGAATGAATAGTCAGCTCGAGACTACACAGCATGGTGTCACACTGTTCTTTCACAAGCGGTCGTGAAATCTTGTGGTCCTTAAGAAGTGCAAGAGGGCTTTCGTGGCTTTGCGTGTATGGGAGACCATCGGCCAATGTCCCAGGATCTTGTCTTCTGTAAGCGGTCGTGAGAAACTGCCGTAAAAAATTGTCTGCCGCAATGGGCATGCTACATTTCTTCCTCTCTTTTTTAGATATTTTACTTGTGTTCTGATTTTATGCATGCTGCACTTAAATTTTATTCGCAAAAGTAATGCTTTCCCTGCTTCGTGCGTTATTATTTTCAAAAATATAACTTGTAACACGCGCCCCAGTGAGCTTCAAATTACTGGCTGCATATCCATCCTCCGTCCAAAAACACGTTCGTTTTTCAGTTGAGTCCACAGGCGTCCTTAGGGTCGATTTCATCGTATAGATACAAATTTCTCCCACAGCACTTTCTCGCAGTGGCTTAAAACATCCTCTCGCACCAATTTCACCGTCCTATCGAGAAGTCACGCCATGCGGACTCGTGCCGACTGCTCGTCCATTCTCAGCGGTCTTGACGGCCACTTTCCTGTCTGCCGAAATAGAACTCCTCGTCATCAAAGGAGCCAGGGGCACGGAATTGCATGAAATTGTCCCGGGCATTTTGCCGACGTCACGCAATGCAAATTATGATCGTCGGGATAGGTCCCGTTTCGAAGTTGTCCGTTTTCTTCCGCTTTATGCCATTGTATTTCACCCATGTATGGGAGGCTTAGACGAGTGCTCATTCGATGGGAGATCATCATCGCTCGGTAGCACTGACGACATTATTTATCTATCTATCTATCTATCTATCTATCTATCTATCTATCTATCTATCTATCTATCTATCTATCTATCTATCTATCTATCTATCTATCTATCTATCTATCTATCTATCTATCTATCTATCTATCTATCTATCTATCTATCTATCTATCTATCTATCTATCTATCTATCTATCTATCTATCTATCTATCTATCTATCTATCTATCTATCTATCTATCTATCTATCTATCTATCTATCTATCTATCTATCTATCTATCTATCTATCTATCTATCTATCTATCTATCTATCTATCTATCTATCTATCTATCTATCTATCTATCTATCTATCTATCTATCTATCTATCTATCTATATATCGAACTATCTATCTATCTATCTATCGACATATATGAGGGGCATCACGTGTCAAAACTACAACATCATTAATAGTCATGGCTTATTGGAGTGTGCTGTATTAATTCTGAAGTGTTGCATCCTGTAACGTACCCCCAAATATAAGCATGCGATGGCTATTTTCACAGCAGAATGAACGAGAAAACAATTGGAGGGACACAACAGAGCGCTAACTCATTTCGCGCTGGGCAAATATGTCGATGGTAAATCACCTATTAGGTAAGCTACTGGGGTATCAAGCATGCGAGTCTTTTCGCACTCAGCCCCCCGATCCTTCTCCGCCCATCAAAAATCAGCCATGATGTTACCGGGAATGAGACCCTATGTACGTCTTCGACATCAATTGCGCAACAGATGAGCCGCTAAGGTACCAGAGCGGGTAACATTATTCTTCAGGTACCAAAAATATGAACAATTTCGGCAGAAATAAGTAGCAGAAATCAAGCAACATTGAGACGTAAACCTGACATATCATTATCCTTAACCAATCAAGCAACAGGCATCTTCGGTGAGCGCCGTAGGGTGTTCCAGCTTAGGTCCGTCTTACGACACGATGTCATGAAACCTGACGGCTTTCTGATAAGTTTCCTCTCCGAGATCATTCAACCACCACAAACTTTTTTCATGAACGTCTGTACTCTATCTCAGGAATTTATTTTAATACTATGACGGCTACAGGGCCCATTCGCCAATAGGATGGGTGATGAGCCCCTCCACATGTAATAACTTACGTGGCCCCGTCTTCTCAGCGTCTCCCTGGCGCCTGTTCGCACGCGCATACGTTGCATAAACAGATCACATTGCCCCCCCCCCCCAAAAAAAATGGCTGCCCCCATTGCAGCTGGTGCTCTCCACTTTGAATTTATCAAATTTATCACGTCTCCATTGCACACTCTGTGACCCTAAGTCACAAACTGAAGCTTTTATTTGCTTTCAGTTAATATGCTAATTAGTATGCTTTAAGTTATTGTTCCGAAAAGAACGATCTAATTGTCATTTTATTGGACTTACCAGTCATTGTCTAACATATAGCTTATGTAGCAAATAACACACGAATGCACGTGCTGGTTTATTCTCAATGTGAGAGGGCCCTAAGCGATGACTTACTTCCACATTTGATTTTTGCTGCCATGCAGAAATGTGGGCGAATAGCAAGCGCAAGTTTGGAACGAAGCAGACAGTCACGTCTGCATGGACACTGTCATGCTGATTTTCAACCCCAATTTCCAGTGGTCACTTAAACACCTTTTAAAAAACACGCACATCAATGCGAAGAAGAATAAACATATCGTGCACGCACAGTAGACTTTCATGCTCTTACCCTCAGGATAAAGTTTATCTGGGAGTTGTGGGACTCTTGAATATGCTGGGATATGTGAGCTTCGAATTTGGCTTGTTATCATCTTTAAACACGAGCTTGGATATCTGAAAGACGCGTCTGGCTTGAGCAGGTTCCTTGCGTCAATATGGACGAGTTCTTAGTGAATGAGTACGCTGAATGTATTTTTCTTTTGGTCATTGCACAAAACGAGTTTCATTGAACTTTGAAAATTTCTTTGTAAATGTACCGTTTTGCGAAGCCTAAAATGTAACGAATGGCCACAAAACGCGGAAGACAGATGACAAAGCGAGTAATCTCTCTGCTTCTGTTTGTCATCCGTTCCTTTCTTTCGCCGAATGATTATGCTGTAAAGGAGAGTGGACTTTTATAGTAAAAATATTATACACGTGAATAAGGTTCGTTTATAGAAGCATTGTTTTGAGAAGCCTTATATGCCCAGCCGTATCCACTTTTTAGCCGAAGCCTCGCTCAACTCCAAAACACAAAAGCCTCGCGGACTCATAATATACCCTCATTCCCATCGCGGCAACTTTTAAGGGTTGCATTCCTTCAAAAATGTGCAATGGTGAGGGCGCTAGGTTTTGTTCTAGGTATTATTGCGAGAAACTCTACGTCATCCACCGACGTGACGTAACACGAGCCAAACAAGCGCAAATGTCTCAACGCTGCCTATTGTAGGGAACTATCTGTGAACTATGTATTGCTGCGTAAACGTGTAACTTGCTCACACCCCTTGGCCTTGGTAGTTGTAAATGGCACTTGTGCGATAAAGTACAGCTCGAAGTTTCAAAGGTTTGACTTGAACAGTCCCATTTCCTTCTGAGATTAACTACACTGTGATATGTTTTTCGCAGCGTTGTTGCGTTATCTATACATGGTTACTGTATACAGAACACCACATCGTCTTTCCCCCAACATCGCACTTTGTCACGCTTTCTCCCCTTTTCCTTTACCCCTGCGCTGAGACAAGCAGATTAGAGTGTACTAGCTCAAGCCAACCTCTCTGCCTTCAATTAAATACTCTCTCTCTCTGTTCATCGTGCGCTGATGGTGTTTTTGTTTGTATTATATTCTTCTGAACGCCCCTTTACCCTTTACTCGTTCAGAAAACTACGAGTGGCACTTTATTCAGTTAATACTTTCATTTTTGGAATCAATATTTATGCTCCTATACTAGGCAATCTTTCTGTCATACATCCCAAGTTATGAACAATAGAGAACGTGCCAATAGCGAAGGAGCTTCGTTATACAGTTTCACGTGCTTAATTGATGGTGCCCTAATACACGTGACATACGTTTCCAACTCTTCAGCTGCTTTTTCGGGACCAGCAAAGCCAACTGAAACACCGGTATTCCTTGCCCATGGTAGGGGTAGCTAAAGGTTGCCGACGTGTATTCGTAATACCAACACTATTAGTATGTGAGGTTTTACGTCCGGAAACCAAGATATCAAAATCATATGTATTCGGACGCTCCAAGCTCAGTTCCCGGACAGTGAAGGAATATCTTTCAACGCTTACTTTTTGATCGCTGCTCCATCTCATTTAATGGTATATTCTCGAGCCGACAAAGCGTGTTGAAACGACCGTTATCTCAAGTAAAAATAAAAAAAGCTAATTTAGTAGAGGAGTGCAGGCCTGGATTCGAGGCGCATTCGGTTTCACCACACACTTCAAGAATGCGGAAATAAGAATGAAATAAATATTCGCACTTCTCAAACCTCCATCTCCAGCACCACATTTGTCTCCTAGGACACTACCCCCGCATCTCAACGCCTCGAGGATCCCCGCATTGCGTCGCGACAGGAGAATGGGTCTCTGGAAAGTTTAAGGAAGCGTATCACCGCAATCAATTGCACCCGAGACGCGTTCTCTATTGAGCTGAATGAGATGGAAAAGGGAGATGCAACGGCCCTCCTGGGGTGATCCCAGCTAACAAAAGGATGCGCCAGACGTCGCAGCCGATAAAGGACCGAGGGAAGGAGAAACGACCTGAAGTGAAAACAAAAGTAAAAGAAAGGCAGGGAGAACTATGCATTCGTGAAGTCCAGTTTTTCGGAGGCTACTGGCTGTTAGTAGTTTTCAGAATTTGGTGAATCGTGGTTGCTCTTTTTACCGTTAAGCCACTTGATGAGAAAAACTGCAGAGCTTTATGGAGAAGAAAGATACCTGATCTGTAATCAAACCACTGCTTTGAAGTTTTGAAGCTAGACTGTGTAAAGAACACGACACTTTATTATTATTATTATTATTATTATTATTATTATTATTATTATTATTATTATTATTGGTAGTAGTAGAAGTAGAAGTAGTAGTAGTAGTAGTAGTAGTAGCTTCTGGAGGACGCACGCTGATTGGTCCAGTGTGACATGCAGTCACTCTGATGGGCAAGCTCAAAAACGCGTACAGAGCGAAAGAGAGAAGGCCACAGATAGAACATTTAGAACGAGCGAAATTGAGAGAAACAAAGCACGAAAAATAAAAAAAAGAAAGGCAGATAGAGGAATAGAAAGAGAAGTCATAGAAAAAAGACAGACTCAACAAAAAATAAGAAAAAAAACAGGGCCAACATTGGCATTTATATTGTACTAAAGCATTGGTTAGAAAATAAATGCGAGTGTTAAGATGAAGGAAATGAGGACTTGACCGTCCAGAGCACAGTGTATCTTTGTACGCTATGTTCTTCTCTGTTCACTCCCCTTTCTTGTTCTTTCTTCACTCTTCACTCTCACTTCTGTTTACTGCTCGCTTGGCTATACAGAGAAATGATACTGCATGGTTTGCCTGCGTGACGCTGCATTACGCTAAGTGATGACATGAGATTGCAGCGTACGATAACTAGCACACTTCCTTCCTCCTTTCGCCTCACAACACTGCCTACTCCAACACTGACATCGATGCTCACACCGAAATTTCTGCGAAACGAGCCCTTTAATGATGTCATGGTAATTATTTTGCAATGCTTCGATTGTTTAGGAAAGAAATTGTAGCGACCACAAAACGCACGCCAGGAAAAAGCTGTGTACATGTGTATAAAAAAAATGACAGCATATCGACGGAGTGAAGGATGGAGAGTGGGGCGAAGCATTCATCCGTCCATGCGTCCGTATGTGTGACCGTCCATGCGTCTGTTTGTGTGCCCGTCCCTGCGTTCGTTCATGCATCCGCCCCTGTGTCCGTTCATGCGTCCATCCATGCATCTGTCTGTGTGTCCGTTCGTCCATCTATTCAACACTCCAAGTCCCACCATCTCGCATCTTTTCATCATATATTCCCCATATAGAAGCACCACCATTCAGTGGACATTCCAAGGACTAAACGAGAGGTGGCACACGCACACTTTCTTACGGCTTGCGCTTCGGGTCTGCTTCCCACCTTCAACCACCTTGAGTTCATGGTATATACTAGTTCACTGTAATCATGGCACTGCGGCCCAATGCTCGCTAAACCTTTCTAAAACCAAGGAGGTTACGCCCAGCGAGTATAACGTAGCAACCTTTTCCTGTCAGATAGTGCTCAATGTACATGCCAGTGGCTGCTAATGTGAAATGAGAGACAGGAGGATTCAGCTTTTAATTTCTTACGGCTTGCGCTTCGTATCTGCTTCCCCCCTTTAACCACCTCGAATTCATTCATGGTATATACTAGTTCATTGTATTCATGGCCCTGCGGCTCGACGCTCGCTAAACCTTTCTAAAACTAAGAAGGTTACACCCAGCGAGTATAATGTAGCAACCCTTTCTTGTCCGATAGTGCTCAATGTACATGCCAATGGCTGCTAATGGGGATCGCAGCGTGCGCGTTGACTAAAAGCCGAATGCTCCTGTCTCTCATTCCCCATTAGCAGCCATTGGCATGTACATTGAGCACTATTTTGTATTGTTAAACAACGCACAGAAGAAATCTCTCACCGGCACCACCTTGAAGGTCAAATGTTATACCTATTTCAGGTATGTGCCACTGGTGGTTACGTACTACGAGGGACGCCCAAGCCACGCCATAAGGAGCTTCGCCCCTAAAAAAACACCTAGAACACCATGCGTCAGAAGCCACCGCATAGCAGGAGACGCAGAGAGGTGGACGCACCACATAAAAAAAAAATTAGGAGACTCAGGTTTTGGATTGTCGACACTTTCCAATGCGTTGCTCAAACACAAAAACGTAACAAGTGTGACAGTTGTCAAATCAATCACATCTTTCTCATTCACATTTTGTCAATTCATATATATAATATATATACGGCCTGGACTTAAAATTACAAGACCGAAAAGAAAATACATGCCTATATGAGGCACAAAAAATGCACGGTGAGCGGAGGCAAAAAAAAAAAAAAACAGAACTAGGAGCAGGTGACGACTAGGCGATGTCAGTTCAATCCAGGCATGTATGACTTCGCTGATAACGGCTGTGAACACACGCGAAGTAAAGCTCTCGCCGAGAGCTTCGCTTCGATTTAGCTTTTCTAACATAGAATCTATTCAATTTTAACGCGATAGCGTTAAATAGCTCATGTCGCAGGAAACCCGCCGCCGCCGTCGGCCCCGTTGGTTGTGAGCAAAATATTGTCTGTGCATTTGTGACTGAAAAATCAAGTTACCGAGATAGCCGTGGGAGGCCGCTACTTGTCCACCCATGCGCGTGCGATGACAGTGAAAAAGCGGCGCATTCGAAGAAAATAAAAGTGCTCAAGGTCACAAGGCCCGGTAGTTTCTTTGCCCTGCCACCCCTCCCTGCTTAGCTTCCAGCGCTTTCGTTGGGACGAGACAAGAGATAATGCAATTGCAGCATGCGACAAACCTTTGTAACTCCACTCACACTGGACGAATTCTTAAAATTTTTGCGGCGTTGAATTCGTGAGGGGATGAGCTCTTCTAGTGAATTCATTCGATGTTTACTTAAAAAAGTGTTTCAGGACCCCACTAACGCATTTCGTTCGACAGGTGTCACGACAAAAACAAGCTCATTCGGTGACAATAGAGTGCGCTGCATGGTCCAATCGACTGTGTGCGTGTTTGTATGCGTGCGTGTGTATGTAACAAAACATATGAATAAGCATGCACTTAGCGGTTGAAGGGTGCACTAGGGGCCAGATTTCACTATCGCGTTCAACTCTAAAGGCGAAGCTTAAGTGTCCCCCAATTTTTTGTTGATTTTTCTAGGCTTTCAAACTTTCATCTACACAGCAGTAGCAAAAGTGACTTACGCAGTAAAGCATAAAGAGTGGTTGAAGGAGAGTTAAGTTCGTAAGAGATAAAAGCGGGTGGAAAGGGATGGTGTTGGCGCATACAGGCTAAAGCTTATGATCTCGTCTTTCCTGCCTCAAATTTTGATTAGCAAAGAAATCACGACGAGCGGAAGAAGAGAAGAGTATAGAAGAGAGCAATATTGCAGCAAAAACGGAACTATGCTACATGTGATTGAAAGAACCAAGAGTCAAAGTATATGATAGCAATAATACTATAGGAAGCTCGTACGAAGTATTCGGGAAATACTAAACAACTCACACAGAAGAAACTAAAATGAAGGATATGAAATAGCGAAGGAATGAAAGCAGCAAGACATACATTATATTTTTAAGAAGAAGGTTTGAAATACAGAAAATATCAGCGCAGAGTGGTCTGTGTAAGTCTCTTAGAATTAGAAATGAATTGGCCGAAAAGTTTTCCAGCACCGCTTTTTGTTGCAACCAAGCACTGTAGCTTTGGAAATTTCAGGATTGCCGACAGATATCACAGCTTATCGAAATAAATGTATAAATAAATCAAGAAATACTGTGGCTTTACGTCGCAAACACACATTGTGGTGGTGGCGCTGTAGGAATGGTATCCGAGACTACATACTGTGGCTATTGAACGCACTCATAGATTTAAGCACATGCTACTCTAACATTTCGCCTGCATTGAAAGGGAGCCACCACGGCCGGGATGCGATCGTGCTACCTTCGGAATGAAGAAATAGAGAAACAAATGAAGCATAAATGAGGGATTGAACGAATAAATAAAACGGGAAAAGAGTTAGAAGAAAAACCAAAACTACATCGTAATAACCGTCAAAGGTCAACGAAATATTCAGGCGGCAGTTAAATTCACACTCACCTGAATGATCAACGAAATTCCCGGCCCCGGACCAACAATGGAAAGCTTCGAACTGCGAGACGCGAGCATACTGCGTTCAATATCGCACAACCCTCTGGGGCTACGACTTCGCAATCTGGAGCCAGCTGCACTCAATAGATTGTCTTAGACTACAGAAATAGGATCTGGTCGAGCCGAGCACTGGGTCAATCTTGCACGAAGAACGGCTCTGCTCTGGTAGGTATCTCACGGCGAGCCCTACACACCATACAGCGTGAGGAGCGAGAATATGAAAAAAAAACAAATGATAAAGGGATAGATTGAGAAAAAAGTGTGAGAGTAAGAAAGGAGAAAGAAACAGAAAGGAAGCGTTGAGTGAGCCCACAGCTGTCCTCTGCGCGCCTTGATAACGGTTATTCTTTTGAATGTGCCAAACTGTCCCTGCTGCTGCTGCTGATGCTGCTGCTTTCGTTTTCTGTAGAAGCGTTTTGACAACCATAGGATGTCTAACAGCGATTGTATCAGCCGTCTACGTGTATGCGTGTCACATGGTCGTGCCATGACTCCAAAGCTGAAAAGACTTAAGAGACATGTTTTTTTTTTCTTGCAACACTGCAGATAAATCAGATCCAGAGGACGTTAAGGGAAGTATTCGACTTCGCTTCCTGTGAGCTGGTTGCCTGTGTACTTCTTACGCTCTATCCCGGTTCCAACCAAAATGTCCCGTTTTTCGAAGGCGGTGTTCATTTATTGTTTTAAATAAAAGTGATACAGTAGAGCCTGTATAATAATAAGCGTACAGCATTTGGAAAAGATAATAAGTACAAATTAAAAGAAAATATGAGAGACGAAAATGTGTGTCATGTTTCTCACAAGATTGTACTTGCTCTCAAACTTATGCATCCTTATAATGAGGAACTATAAATGTCAAACGGGATCTGTTTTCACACTTTTTAGTAGAGGGGAAAAGTATGAGAATTTTAAAAAAAGGCATTTACACAGCACACTTACGGTTATGCTGCTATTGCAAACAAAATAGTATAGTTGTCATGAGTAAATGACCCGGGCGACCTAATCAGTATCGGAAAAGGCGACACGAAATGCGAAAATGGATTGTCATGACATGTAAAGCACACAGGATGGTCGAAGCCCTTAACAACGGCGTACCTCATAATCGTGTCATGGTGTTAAGACGTAAAACCGGAATCAAATTTATTATTATCAGATTTACATGACTCTATTCGCTTCTTGATCGAAAGGATGCGCCGCCCGGTGGCCACTGGCTAAAACGGGCCTAGTGTGAATTGCTCCCTGCATCGTCTGCTAGCGCCTTAAGGCTAGCATGTGCGTTTACGTCGAACTCGTTCACGAATGGCTTTTTGATCCGCTCTTTTAGCGCAAGTTTAACTTCCTGTACGTTTGCTTGGCACCATGTACAGAAGTATTTGGTCTTGCTCGGCTGTATGTGCAATGCAATAAGATCGGTTCGAGCACTTGCAGAGAAGGCTGTGTCGTCGTAACCTCCGTTAACCAAGATCATGTCGATGTAGATCTGCTCTTTAGTGGAAGCACATGTAAAATACACTTGGCGTCTTCCCAAACATGAGGAGTATTCAATATTGTGTGAATGCAGCGTTTTAACAGCTCAGTGGTACAGGAAGTTTTGCATTGTTGTTAGGTGTCTAACTGCGGTGCCGTAACTTATTGGACGAGCCTTAATTGGGGTTGAGATAACCTTTTACTGTACGGTCCTGGTTCCACTTCAGCAAAATATTTTTGTCTAGTAAGTCCTGACACTTATACCAATTAACCCACGAATCCGAAGGCAAGTTCATCCAAATTCATCCGAAGGCAAAGGAAAGAGTTCCGTGATCGGGAGTCAAACCCATGATTCCAGGCTCTGCTGCAACAGATGTCCTGCATGCTATTCACTGTGCCATGGTCATTTGTTTGCTTTATTGCCTGTTACCAGACACTATATATATGAATAATGGCGTAAAGGTCACAGGAACAAGTAGTGCCAGTCCTACTGCACAGACACCAATTTCGAAATTCCTTGTGAGCTGTCAAGAGTTCTACCCTCGACAACCACTCAGGAACAGACTTCTGTGTTTTCTGAAGATCCACAAATTTCTACATGCACTCTGGAAAGTACATCAAAGTTTGTGACCATGGGGCTGTGGGTCTTGGGTCAGATGCACGACCCACTGTGCCGTGCTCACATACTTTGAACCCTTAAATATTACGCTTTTTATATCTACCACAGTCTTCTCAGCGTTCTTGGAAAAGTGCCGTAACGTAACGCTTCATGACCATAGCATCTCAGTTTAGTTCCTTCAACGCATCGTTTCAAAGCGTCCACCTGGAGACTGAATATAGCCTTCATCTTTTTACACGGCGCCAGTAAAGGCACGTCCACAGAAAATTGACCGGTACTCTTGCTTTAACGACATGGACATCACTCAAAGCTGGCCCTACGCAATTTAACGGTGAGGCTCAATCAACAACCCGAGCTTTTTCGATAACTACTCGCCTGCAGCTGCTGAATTATGAGAAATGGCGAAAAAAGCACCGTAAGTCACTGACAGCTTTATGAAGGCGTTCATTTCGCGGGATAGGGAAAAAGAGTTGTTGGTGAGGTATTTAGGAACAGCAACACGAACGACTGGAGGAGCGCTATTTCCTTTTTCTGGAAATTCAGTACGTCATTTGAAGTAGCTGTGAATGCAATGATATGTTTTCTCAAAGCGTGTGGGTGCTGTGACCCACTAATTCTTTTCAGGTGCCTCACTGCGCTAACTACAGGACACATAGTTTTCATATCACACCTTCATACTGCACCTTCATATTACTATCTATCTTTACGAGCCAGTCACTTTTAGTGCAGACTCTATTTAACCCATTGGTTATTATTATTATTTTATTAATATTTATCTTATTCTGCTATACAAGGCTTTCATGCTTCATATGCGTTATTACTAAAACCATCTGTGCCTTTTGAATGGCGGCTGTTATCTGTTCATCCATTTGAAATATCATTGTAGGCCTTCAACCAATGCCCATTCTCTAGAAATACCACTGTAAGCATTCAAACACTATATTTAATTAACATTAGGTGATTTCAGCTATGTCGGTAGTCGAGGCAACTGACGAATAAAGGAACACAATAATGCGGAAAAGGGAAGCGTACAAACGTAATGTCGGAAAAAAATAATGCGTACACATTTGTCTTGATTACGAACTTAGGTGAATACATGCACTGTCTAATATCAGAGCACCAGAATATTGCTTATCCTGCCAGCTATTTTTCTCTAGGAAGCCCGTGTAAGAACAATCAAATTTTGATCAGCTCTACAATAAGGGCTTATGGCTTCTCCTGGGAAAACTGCGATCTCGAAATTATTCTGTAACCATTAAATCTGCCCAAGCTAACGCCTGTACACAAATTGCTTCAGTGAAGACTCGATTTCCGTTGAATGACGTTGATACCTTCTTCGGGGTCGATAACGCTTATGATAGAGGAATTTCACAACTCACGCTGCAGGGGATGAAGTTCCTCATTTGGGAATACGCACACGCATCATTAGGTAAAAAAATTGGCAGATCCCGCGTAGAGTGTGAATTGATATGCGAAGCACGAATGAGAAATGTTGATCATCATCATCACCATCATCATCAGCCTGACTACGTCCACTGCAGGACAAAGGCCTCTCCCATGTTCCGCCAGTTAACCCGGTCCTGGGCTTGCTGCTGCCAATTTATACCTGCAAACTTCTTGTTGAAATGTTGATGTGTCCCTTTAAAATCAGCACAACGTTACGAGGTGGAGTTAAATGATGTCGTGCATCACTTCTGTGTCGTGATTATCGTGTTTGGATGTGTCGTTTACATTCGTCATCTATTCGCGTCACGTGATACTAAAATTAGTATAAGGCGTAGCTAGCAAAACGGCCGTGGCACTCCATGAGCGTGGTATGTTGTCATTTTTTACATGACACGCGTGTCAGGTCATCATGTTTGCGCTAGTCATATATTTCGTCATCCATTGACATCATGCAACACCAAATTTGGTATATGTGGAGCTTGTAAAACGGCCGCGAGCGCATTATGAAGGGCCCAGTATACTCCAATGTAGCACTGACACGCGTGCATGCTGGGCAGAGCGACGCTGCGTAAGCAAAACGCGAGCACTCTATAGTCTGACGCCAGGCGCGACCAGCGTCCGTCGGTGCGGCCCGACGGCAACCGGCGGAAAATGTGACACGCTGCATTTCGCACCGATGCATTACCCAGACAACACTGCCTCTCCCTCTTACGTGTCGGGGGACGCCGGACACGCTGAAACGCGCATGCGTCAAAGCAACGCAGCGCGCCTCGCGCCTTCGAGTATGGCAGGACCAGAGCCTGGCGTGGCAACGCCGGCGTGACGCGACGAAATGAACGCCGGCGAGCACGCGCACCCCGTCACATCAAAATGTATTGGCGCCTTGACTATGGCTTGTAGTCATGTAGTCACATGACACGCATCTCATGATTATCATGTTTGCGCCAATCACATACATTCGTCATCCATTGACGTCACATAATACCAAATGTGGCATACGTGAAGCTAGCGAAACGGCCGCGAGCGCATTATCAGTGTGGCATGTAGTCGTGTTCTTACATGACACGCATGTCGTGATTATTATGTCTGGATGTGTCATTTACCTATGCCATCCGTTCGCGTCGCATAATACCGAGTTTGGCACATGTGAAGCTAGCGAAACGGCCGTGAGCGCATCATGAGCGTAGCATGTAGTCATGTTGTGACATGACGCGCATACCATGTTTATTATGTTTGCACTAGTATCTAATCTTCGTCATCCATTCACGTCCCGTAATACGAAATTTGGTATAAGTAAAGCTAGCGAAACGGCTGCCAGCGCATGGTGAGCATGGCATGTAGTAATGTTGTTACATGACACGCATCTCATGATTATCATATTTGCACCAGTCGCATACCTTCGACATCCATTCACGTACTGTAATACCAAATTTAGTATATGTGACACTAGGGAAACGTCCGCATGCGCATCATGAGCGTGGCATGTAGTCATGTTGTTACATGACACACATGTCATGATTTTAATGTTGGGGTCTGTCGCTTGTGTTCGCCATGTAATCATGCCATACAATACCAGTTTTGCAACATGCCATAAGAACGAAACTACCGCAACAGCTACAGGACCATGAAATGTAAATCATGACATTCATGACACACATGTCATGATTTTCATGTTATGACTAGTCGACTATGTTCTTCATACAGTCACAATAAGCCATACCAAGTTTGGTATCGATACCATTACCGAAACAGCCAGGAGAGCTAAAAGTTGTAGGTGGCTAGATAGATAGATAGATAGATAGATAGATAGATAGATAGATAGATAGATAGATAGATACGCTCAAAGTCGCTGAAGTCCGCTAAGAAATGCTTCGCATTTAACTAGTAAATACGTGGCACAGATTCGGGCATTTAACAATTCTTGGCAGGCTCCATATACGGAAGCGGCACTTACTTCTATACACTGGAGCGTTTATTATGCTTATGAACTTTCATTTATACTTAAACACTTCTTTACACTTATGACCTAATTAGTCTATTTAGGAGTCTGATTTTAGTAGTAAAGTTTTGAGAGCACTCTCAGTAGTGCATCGGGGACAGAGGGTACAGATAACGTAAATGAAAAAAAGTTCCATTCCAACGATACACATTGTTCGATAGGTGTTGGTGAGACAGGAGCTGCAAGAAACAATTATGAATAACAAAACAGCGGAAAGTTGACCAAGTTGGTGAGAATTCCTGATAATACAATTTGGGCGTCCATACGAGGACACAAGTGAAGAGATCACGATTGAACAATGGGAACGGACTTTGTGTGGTCTTCATTTTTTGTCTTGGGCCGCAGCCTGTACGCCTCCTTCCTTTTACCACGGAGAAGAAGCATCGTTAAGCGAAAACGTAGAAAGTTACTTACGGTAACCAACCCGCAAAAAAAACAGTAAAATAAAAGACGCCTCAATACAACGGGGAAACTGATGCGAGGTCACGTGCTACCCCTAGTCGTCTCGCTTGTATAGGGAAAGTGGGCGGAACACGATGGAGGGCCGTGGGCGTAGCAAGGGCACCGCTCGGTTTCCCTGGCGCGGTACTGACGTGTGACTTACGCTAGGCAAGGCAGCGGTGGCAGATGTTGCCCTGACGAGATGGAAGAGGCGTCAGAGTGGTGTCTGGCGATTAATTTCCACGCCCTCGATAAGCGGGTCGTCTTGACGCCATTCTTTCTTTCAGTATACGGAGGCGTCCACCCGTTTCCTGCCCAATCTGTCAACTTCCACTTTTCGGCATGCGCGAATAGTATCGCCAATTTACGATGCTGCTTCGTCTTTCCTGAGGCGGGATCACTCATGAAACGTCGTTAGAGTGGATCGCTGGTATGTTTAGTGCCGTTTTTGTACGCGGATTCGTGCGTGGACCCTCATGCGTGGGCTGGGGCCTTTATTTCTGAATCTACGTTGACCAATCACGTGATTCAACAAATCTTCATGCACAAACCATATTGCGCGCCGAGATTATTGAGAAGTTAACAGTTATGACTGCGTTATAGTACACGTGTCGATGTTCGCACTATGGTGCATTTTGTTTGTGCATTCCAGCATGAGAATGCCCTATTTTTTTTCTTATCAGAGAGATATGGGGCCCATAGGTCAGCGTTTAGGCCTCCTGTGCTAATGGGTGTGCATAAGTGTGTGGCACGAAATTTCTCAAATCCGAGACAAGCCTTTTCAAAGAAATGATCACGTTAGCCAATTCCTCAGTTAAAAATATATTCGTTGAGTTAAACAGATTCCTCCCGTCGTCTCTGGTAAAACTCGACATAATTCATTATTTCTCAAGTAAATTTGCCATAATACTCGGGTATGCACTTACCTTCAGCGATACCTGATAAGCGCCAGAAAATATTGCCATCGTTTTGCTGCTTCTAAGGGCACTCCTGCAAAAATGTTCATACTGGAATTATACTTTTTATCCGTTTAACTCAGACCAACGAAGAAATGCACATAAAAATTTACGCGAATGAGTACATCCCTTACGTAGTCGTTATAACTATTTTCTTGTGTTATCGCTTGCTGTTCTGCTAAGCTAGATAACTGGGGAGTGCATTAAGGGTCCATATAGGCACTTTTCAAAGATACCGAAAACGAGCGTGTTATTCTCTTCCGGCGTTTCCCGCCGTGATGCCAGCACTTACCTTGTGGGACGTCAGGATAAAATAAACTGTCGATCGGTCATCATACGAGACATATCTGTTGTGAATTCTCTCGTACTCCTTTTTGTCCAGCAGTCGCATGCCCGTACTGCTGCCTTTCCTAACATCGCAATTATTCCCTATCAACTGATCTCGCTTTGTTTTTGCATCTTCCCAAACACAGATAGCAGCGTGTCATCGGAAAGGGCAAAAATCTGACTGGCTCAAAGCTTATTGCTGAAATGCCACGCGTTTCATGAAAAGATAACTGGTTTGGATGAAATAGCGCTACTAGTAAGTGTATATAGTGAAGGAGAGACAGAAGAGATACTCTCGTGCCCTTTTTTCGGCGTGGTTGAGGCGCTCTTTAAGGTTTATATACCCTCGGTCATTACCTTTCATCAGTTTTGCAGCAAGAAAATGAATGCAAGAAAAAGTTTTTATCCAAAATGAAAAGAAAAAAAAAACGCCAGGCCTGCGCGACAGCAAAAGCTAGAAGAGCGGTCTTTCGACGCCTTTTCTGAACATTGATCGGGTAACAGCTGCAAGCACACTTGCTCGCCACCTACTACGGCATTAATAACAACAATTTGTAGGTAGTAGAGCAGCATTTACTATGCCATTTTTCGTCATTCTTCTGAGAAGCGTTGTATACGCTTCACACTTGCAAAGAATTTTGTGCCAATTGTTCATGCCGTGGCTGACGACGACGAAGAATTATCCCTGAAGTGGGTATGCGCCACAGTAATTTGGGGATCAAAAAAAAAAAGCTTTTGTAATGGGTTGCAGCATTGGGCGACCCACTAGTTACGCTATTCGCATTGAGTGACGCTGCGTTGTTCATTTGCTGTTCTAAAACGCTTTATTACTCATATTAACGCAATTCTTTTTCCGACATCAAGCCTGCCTAAGGCAAAGTTTGCGAACAAGTCCCAAGCAGCGGCGTGGATTAGTGACAGAATACTGAGCTGTCACGCAGCGAACCCGGGTTCGAGCCCCAGTGTGTCCTTGGTACTAGGTTTTTATCTTATTTCGCGATAGTGTTTGTGTACACCAGTGGCAAAAGACTACTGCACCGCGCGTGACCCGAGCATTGATCTCATAACAGCTTTCACGCTAAAAAATCACGCCATATCCACGGAGTGAATGATAATGAGTGGGTCGAAGCGTTCATCCATCCGTCCGTGCATTTGTGCTTCTGTCCATCTGTCTATCCGTTCATGCTTCCATACGTACGTACATCCATCCGTGCGTCCGGATGGATGGATGGACAGAGGCACAGACGGACTCATAGATGCACGGACGGAAGGACGAATAAACGGACGCATAAATGAATGGAAGCATGGATGGACAGACTGACAGACGGGCGGACAGAAGCACGAACGTACGGATGGACGCAAGCCCGGGTGCATGGACGCGCAGACGGGCGGACACACCGACAGACCGACGAAAATAAGCACGGACACATGGATGGACGGACGCACGGACGGTTGAACACATGGATGAACAGATGGACGCTTCCCCGAACTCAACCTTCACTCCGTGGATAGCTGGGAAAACCACTAACGCCACCTTGTTAGATTATTCCCAAAGACATATACACACAGCCCCATCTCTTTAGCAATTTATAAACTATAGGTGGTGTAAGTATGACAGCGCCGCTGGGGTTCTGGCACATGATTGGCCAGAACTTGGGCGCATACTTGGCTCGAGGAACACAAAGTAAACGACATTTACCACTCCAGGCCGTTTCGATAACAGTATGTATAAGGAAATTGGTATGGGAAAACATGACTGTATGACGAGCATTAGTGACTAGTCATAGCATGAAAATCATGAAGTATATGTCATGAATGTCATGATTTACTTTTCGCGGTCTTGCTACTCTTGTGGTGGTTTCGTTCCCATTATATATTGCAAAACTGGTATGGTATGGCGTGATTGCATGGCGAACATAAGTGACAGACTCTAACGCGGAAATGATGACATGCATGTCATGTAAGTCATGACTACGTGCCACGCTCATGGTGAGCTCATGGTCGTTTCGCTAGCATGGAAAGAGCGCAAGAGTTGCACACTTAACCTGACCTACATAAAAACACAACAATGACTGTACAACAGAGACACGTGAGCGCTTATGATTACAAACAGATACACGTTGACACCGATGTACTAATAACTGGAAGCAAACAAGCACACATCACACCCACTGGCACTTAGGTATGGTCCTCGGATGGGGCCATTAGCTAAGTGAACCTTCCACATCTCGACAAAACAGAACGAGCCATCTGTTGCGCTTCCACTCGTTCTTTCCGTGTCGACGGCACTTTCATCGAAAAATGCCACCGAACACAAACGAGTCGGCTGCGGAAGTTCAAACCTTACAGGAAGATTCTTGTTCACCAACACAGCCTCCATCAATTTCTTTTTGTTTCAGGCTGCTATAATCAAAAACGCTGTTTTCAGGAGACTGTATCCTACGTTAAAGTGGTATATCTCTTTTTTTTTACAGTTAGGCGTCAGTCAAAACTTTCGCTGAACGTTAACGATTATTTGCGAATTATTTTTCTCTGCTGTCATTTGCTATTGTTTCTGCGTCTATTTCGAGGATGGAGTGGCACAGTTACTGCGAAAACGAGCATAAATATTTTTTAATGGCGATTTGAACATTTGTCCGCACCTGCATGCCCTGTGCTGGAGATTCCTAGAACTTTCTTGAGCTTAGTTCAGATCACAACAAAGCATCAATACAACCAACCGAAGAGGAAGGGTAGAATATAGAAGAAGAAAAACGGGAGGAAAGAAGAAGATAATGAAGGTAGCCTCCCTCCGGCCACATTGTTTCACGGAACTACATTAGGTTATAGTCACATTATAGTCTTTTCTACTGCATTCGATCAAAAAAGTAAAAAACGTAGCATCCTAGTTTGTTTTTTATATTATAGTTTTCTATGAATTTGTTTTTAGATTGATTATTTTTAAGACGTCCTATCTTTGATGTTTATCATCACATGTGGTATCATTTCCGTCATAATTTCCACCTGATAGTCTCACCATTTGTTTGTTATTATTTTCATTCATACGGTGTTTTATTTACAGCGGAGCTGTTATTGCCGTGGTCTGCCTTGTGTCGTGAATGGAAAATTATCACCTACATAAATCGCCACAGGCTCTCATTCTCTTCCACTTCCGCTTCTGCTTCGCTCTCGGAGCACGTGCTCTGATGGGACCGGCATGCGATGCACTGACGGGCGAAAGAAAGAGTAAGAAAGGAGAGATAGAGAAGGAAATACAAAGAGGAAGAGAGAAAGAAAGAAATTCTTGGTCAAAAAGATTTCTTGGTGAGGCGTTATTGAATCATGCGTATCCATGATGCGCAGCTGAGCATTGTAACCTCTCGGCTATGCAGGCATGCTAGCATAGCATAGCATAGCCTTGTATAGAATAGTATGGTATGGTATTGTATATTTTCACATGGCAAGCAAAGGGGAAAGGTAATTAGGGTAATAAAGAGGGGAAATTTAAGAAAGTAAAGCACAGCAGGAAAAAAAGAAAAAAGAGATAGCAAGCGGGGAAAAGAGAAAAAAGCGAGGAAAAAAATAATGAGGAGAAAGACAGGTAGAAATATGAATAAGCGAAGACCAAGAAAGTAAAAATAAAGGAAAGCATTACTATGTGTTGCATAGTTAGCAAGGTGTGGGAGAGAAAGAGGTGAGAAAGTAAAAACCGAGCCAAGTCAAGACGAGCTACGTTCCAGACAGCTCTAATGTGTCGCCACATTGAGTGACTTAGTGGAAGCAGCACTAATGCTTTCGTCTAAAGTTTTCTTTAGCTCTTTAAAGTCTTCAACTTAAATATCGTGTCTCCCGGTTCTTGGCCTACCCCCCTTGTGGGCGGGTGCCATTCAGAAAGGGACACCTTCATGATCATCATT
Source organism: Rhipicephalus annulatus (assembly GCA_013436015.1). Classification (NCBI taxonomy): domain Eukaryota; kingdom Metazoa; phylum Arthropoda; class Arachnida; order Ixodida; family Ixodidae; genus Rhipicephalus; species Rhipicephalus annulatus. The sequence goes on from WOVY01011931.1 coordinate 57,089, forward strand.
ATTGTCATCGTTCGGTGAATGCGTAGAAGACACTGCGACTTTTACTTGAAGTGGATGCGCCTATTACCTGCATCCCTCTAGGTCCTCTCCTTATTCAAAAATCATTCTTCTTGTTGATTTTCATGAAACGAACAAACGTGTTTTCTTCAAGACAATATTTCAATAGGACTTGCTAGTGTGCTTTAAACACAGCATGTCCCCCATTATGTACCGCTAGCTGCATTCATCTCGCGATTTATTTTGCGCACTTTTCTCATAAGGTCAGCGGCATGGCTCTGGTTGGCTGCGCTTACATACTGTATTTCAATACAGTGTTTCAAAGGGAAACTCGCTTTACCGACGTATCTTTCTGGCAGCTTCGTCAGCGCTGGATCGCGTTCGTTCGAATACATCGCGTTGCCGATACCGCCGTCAGATTCGGGGTTCCGTCTAGCTGTTGCGCAAGACAGCACTCCCATTTCAACGAGGGCACGACGACGTGATGATGCTTCTCATGCAAGCCGTACATCACTGGCGCCGATTGCTATGACGAAGGCGAGTGCTTGCAGGGAGGGTGTGAAGGTACAGTGAGCGGGCTCGCACCATCATTCTCGGAAGCTCGATATGTACGCTACCGGAATGCGTTATAACTGAGGACACGCCGAAACGATTGCGACGCGAGGTCGGAGAGCATGGCAACTGAGATTGATGGTGAGACACGGAATAGGGTCACAGAGAGTACCGTCATCCTCCCTGCTCCAGTTATTTGCAGCGGCACTGTTCTAAAGACGATAGCCTCCATACCTCCACTTATTGGTCTGGTGGTAAGTCGTTTATGTACGCATGATAATATAGTACACTTTTTCTTCGTGCCATGGCAGTAATTCCTTCGACTTTGTAATTAAAAATACACAATGAACGCTGAATGACCTCTGTGAAAACACGTTATATATTTTGTTATACCGATTCTCATGACTGAGGAATCAGTCATGTATGTTTTTTTCTCGTTCCTTTTTGCCCATTGATGCCTTTCGGTGAGGTCAAGCAGGTTCAGCAAAATTTTATTCTGCCGAGTTTTCTTGTCCCTATTTCACTCTTTCCCGAGCATGGACCTGCCAAAGGTTTCACTGCCAGCCGCTGGAAATGAGGAACGCTCAAGACATAACTGCTGCGAAGTCTCCCAGTCATCTGGCTGCCGCAATTCCTTTGCGGAAGCGAGTATTGACAGACGAACAGGTAATGATATTAATAATTTGCGTGCTTTCACGTACCGTAATCACAATATATTAACGAGACAAGCTGTATGATCCACATTATTTGAACCACCTTGGTTCTCTGAACGTCCACTGATATCGCCAAATAGACGTGTAGTAACCATACCACCTCCACCACCGCCAGGACCTATACCGGAACGAAAATGACTAATATTACATAATCCTTTAGTTTATTTTTAATTTATTCTTGTGTTGTGAACGAGCCACCTAGAAAAGTGATCTGTAAAAATTTGATAATTGATATGTGGGGTTTAACGTCCCGAAACGACCATATGATTATAAAAGACGCCATGGTGGAGGGCTCCGGAAATTTCGACCACCTGGAGTTCTTTAACGTGCACCCAAATCTGAGCAAACGGGCTTATAACATTTCCACCTCCATCGGAAATGCAGCCGCCGCAGCCGGGATTCAATCCCGCGACCTGCGGGTCAGCAGCCGAGTGCCTTAGTCACTAGACCACCACGGCGGGGTGATTGGTAAAAAGTCAAACGACCGACTTTTCTCGTGGTCAGTGAACAACAACAAATGGTTTAGGAAATCGACCAATTTTTTATTTGACAGCATGCGCCAATGAATCCCGAGAGATAAATAATGGCCAACTGCGTTAAGGCGAACGATTTGTCAGCAGTTGAGTCAAAAATATGATGCGATTACTTGAAAAAAAAACAGAGCTACATGAAGAGAAATTGAGTGAGTAGGAGCATTTACCCGAAAGGGCATAAAGTGTAACCAGTATTTATTGAACAACACGTGTTTCGGAACTTGTGCAAGACTTCTTGTTATCTCGTTTGTAGACTCACAAAGTGAAAAGAGCATCTAGGGAAACATTATATAAGCGAAGAAACCAAAGTTATCAGGATAGTCCCGCTTAGTCGTCGAACAATTGTTCTAAACATTCCCTAACTAGACAATTTATATCAGCGCTTTCTTTAGACTACACTGGTGCAACATAGGCGGCACTAGATGGTTACCGAGGTACGTTGCCTTCATCAAAAATGATCTTCATCCTGTGTGATCTCTTCACGGTATAATACTTTATGAGTATGGTCGGTGGTCACCCCACCGTGGTGGTCTACTGGCTAAGGTACTCGGCTGCTGACCCGCAGGTCGCGGATTCGAATCCCGGCTGCTGCGGCTGCATTTCCGATGGAGGTGGAAACGTTGTAGACACGTGTGCTCAGATTTGGGTGCACGTAAAAGAACCTGAGGTAGTCGAAATTTCCGGAGTTCTCCACTACGGGGTCTTTTATAGTCGTAGGGCGGTTTTGGGACGTTCAACCCCACACACCAATCTATCAATCGATTGATCGATCGATCAATCAATCAATCAATCAATCAATCAATCAATCAATGGTCAGTGGTCAATATTTACATTTCTATATAGACAGCGAGAAGCGTATAAACATTTGCAATGCACACGCGCACATGGGTGAACTGTCGTAGCTTTAGGCTCGTAGAGGTAGATGGCATATTCAGCGATGGCTCTTTTCCGGATTGGAGACACCATGACAAGCTGCTTGTGAAAACGCAATAATTGCCCAGTGGGACGTCTGTTCTCTGACAATTCATTTAAAAATGTGTATCAGCATTGCGACTACGAAAGCACTGGAATTTTACAGCAAAAGCGAACGTATTAGCGTTACTTGTACAAAGACTATCTGTTCGGACTATTCACCACAAAGTTGTCAGTGTTGATTCCAGAAAAAATGACAGGGTGTGAACTACACTGAAAAGGACTTAGCGGGAGGCAAGCGGAGAATAAATTGTTTTTATGCGACTGTGCTAGTTTGTACTAGCCAATGACCCAGCGAAATTTGCGTGACTGATGTTAGGAAGCCAGCAGAGGATGTCGCCAGCGTGTCGCGTCATGTATAGCGTGTCGCGTTGTAAGCGCTTGCCGTCCCAAGTGTCTCTCAATGGGCCTCACGCGCGCGATATGCGTGGACGCGTTGAGCGCCACAGATAAGCGTGCACGTATGAAATCGCGTTCATTTGTCATAGCGTGCGAAAACATTCTGTCCCCTACGACACTAGCTTTAGGTTCGCCGATAGCGATGTTTCGAACGAGCTACCCCTACACGAGAGGGCCATATAGGGCTTAGAGAGTGCGGCTGGCCTTGGTTGCAGAAACAGTGATTTGTCGGATCGGTTCGCTGATCATGCCCGCCTCCGACGCGGTTACTGCACACAGCCGTGCCTACCTTCGCGCAGCTGGAGAGCGTGGGCTATATAAGCACGGCATAGGACGAGATGCGTATTGATGCTTTTTTACGGGGTGAGAGACCGCTCCGCACGATTACTCAAGAGTGCCAACGATCAGGGTGTGAGTGTTTTTTACCGAGAATTCGATCCTGGCAGCTTTGTTATCAAGTGGTCACTCCTAATTTTGTTGTGTTTTTTTCTTTTTTTGTTGCCCACGATCTAGATCGCCTAACAAAATGCGTCTCTGGGTGTCACGTAGAAAAAAACAGATTTGCGTGTGCTTCATTTCGTGAAAAGTTGTCGCAGCTGGTGGTTATAATTGTGTTGAGTTTAACACGACAATGCTAAAAAGCTCGTTTCGCAGAATTTCTGCCGTTGGAGTCGGTGTCTGCGTCGTTGGTCGTGAACGGAAAATAATCATCTTGTCCATGGTAGAAAGGTCAACTAAGATGCAAATAAAATAAATAATAAAAATTTCCTGGTCTATGCGAGGTTCAAACCCAGTCTTTTGCGTCACAAGGGGGTGTTCTACCGCACAGCCATACGTTATTCTTTATCAAAATGAATCATTTTAGTTTTTATTTTGCAGAAAAGAGGTAAAAAAAATAGGGGATTATAGAGATAAAGATAAAGGTTCCACAGTGAACAGACTCTACAGGGCACGTCCAACAGGGAATGAGTAAAAAAGGTATGTACAATGCAGAGAACTATGAACACAAAGTAAACACTCTAACAAAAGAAACATAACGCTATCATAATTTTATTGCAAAAAAGTGCCAAAAAGCGATGATAATGAAATAAATACGCTGAGTGCAAGTAAAATCGAAAGTTGAACTTCACTGTGTGGAAATTAGTCTCCATGAAAATACAATGAAAATAACTTCCTCTGCTTAGAAATGCAGCGAAAATAACTTTCCCGCTTTACAAACACACTCGTCATGTATACAGGATTAATAATACAACATGTAATATCGCAGTAATATTGCGTGGTCAACCAATCTGGCGTGAGACAGAACATGGAATAATCATAGGGACTTTGTGTTTTAAAGCAAGCCGGCCATTCCAAAGACAGTGACGTTACTGCACGTATTTTCTTCAGAACATCTCATGGGTGCATAGCAAGCTCGAAAAAATTAGCGCGCATAATTTTTCGTGGTTTAAAGTATGCTACTGATTGCGCGAACTGCGGCCACATGTGACAGCTCCGCTGACCAAACCACTTTCAGTTTTATAAATTACATTGTAGTAATCCACAATTGAAACTTCTCGAGTAGCATAAAATGTATGCATTTGGTGGTTGAAGACATCGCTATCACGTCCAGCTTTTAAATGCGAAGCTTAAGGATCCTCCAGTCTTTATGTGAAAAAGAGAAAACCAGTAGTCAAAGCAGGGTCAATAACCAGACGATGTTAGTAAAAAATGAATATTTACTTGAAATAAAATAACGCATAACTGTGGGGGCAGCATTAAAAAAGTGAAATAAAATACGAAGAAAGGATCCATGAAGCAAAGCAGAAAAATTAGGCGCAATAAATTCTGGACGCGAACGTTTTTATTCAGCATGCCCAATTTCAATCTGTTTTATAATGAAGAATACAAACATTTGCGGCGTGTAGGGTATATAAAAGAAGATATGGTCATTACCCTTGACTGATGAGCTAAACGTATACGTAAAGTGAATCTATCTAATAAAGGTACGCTGCACCAGTTCTCTTACCCATACACGTGCAAATCGGTCTTTCGATGCAGCATCTGCAATACTAAATCGTCATATCGTCAAAAGCTTAATATGCCAACAACCATAATAGGACAGCTCCGAACGAGCAGAGGTAGGGGCAGATTAGGTGCCTTCTATGATAACCGGGTAAGAGATGAGGAAGTGGTATATGTCCTGTTTTCTCTGCGCTTATATAACTGACAACTTTGCGACAGCGTGTATTCGTGAAAATCAGGAGCCGCAGTGGAAACTGCCAACAACACCGGACCTGACCCAACTATAGTTGACAGGTAAGCCATGCGCACGTGTAAACACATCTAAATTGCTATTCACACTGGTTTGGTACATCTGAGAACGGTTTGCCAAATTGCATAAAAACGTGATGTCTGGAGGTTTGAAAACTAGGTCGTACTAATAGTAAGCAGATGCCAAGGTGCGGATTTTTAATTCCCTAACTGCCCGGAAAAGACGCCACCAGTGGTGAGAAACAGCACACTGATTAGGACAGAACACTAAAAACAATGAAAAGAAGGAAAAGTGAGGACTGCCTCAAGAAAAGAACGGGAATGCTGTCAGCAAAAAAAAAAGAATTTACGTCGCAGTTCCTCTTCCTCTTGTCTGCGACGCCATTGCGAACGTAAAGGCGCACTTTCTGTGTCCATGCAGTTTTCGCGTTACGAGCCCGTATAATCTAGTCCGGGATAAAATAAGTTTGCTGCGAATCATACCGGCTGCCGCACGGAATCCCAGTAGGCGTTACTTCGAAGCACCACTGGTCCGTTTGGCTGTCTTTTATTGATGCATTAGGTGAGTTAATGAAGTATAGACCCACTCAGTACCAATTTATCTTCTATCCACTCTATTTTGATGGTGGACTTAGCGGCACGTCTGGAGGCATTTAGGAAGCCGAGGGAGCTACTCGGCCTGAATCAGCCGAGCAACTGAATAAGGTCAAAACTCGGTTCAGACTCACGGCTTTCTTTCCTGGGCTTCGCCGGCAATTAGGTTTGGATCCCCGAATCCTCGCCTCTTTAACTATCTGCACGCCGAATCGGGTCACTGTTGGTTACCATGGGTGACTTATCTCCTTGAAGCCACCACAGAGGTGGCCTCCCGTTAACGCAATTAGTAGCTTCCCAGTGACCAGACGTCTGCTTCGATACCGTTGATCTATTGCTATTCGTAATTGTACAAGAGATGTTTTAGTACGTTACTGCCTTTGTTGTTGTGAAGAAGACTTGCCTTACAGTGCAATGCATCTAGATTCTTCTATATGTGCTGCAAAGATATTTTCATCGTCGTGGAGTGGGGGCAAGAGATAAACCTTCCTCATACATCATACTGGCCAGAAAATTTGTCATTACAGACTGACAAGTCATTCAAAGATTTGATTTTATATTTTATAATGAACAAGAGTATTAAGAAAAATCTATATAAACAGTTTTGGTAGAATCGTGACAACTCTAGCTTCCTTTGGTGAGCCTGGTTCACGACATTTTGAGGCAAACTTAGGTATGAATCTGATCTTTATGGTAAAGCGATGTCACTGCAAAGCGCATGACAAGTGCGGGTCGAAGTGAGCGGAGCCACAGATGCCGAACACTCGGGCTTACTAAGTTGCCGTTTGTGGTGTGTGTACTAGGAAAGCCCTGGTCATTCGATTCCACCGAACATTACCTGACGATCCGTGATAACATAAGGTGCATATTTAAGTTTCTCTGGTGTTTCTATTCGGTGTTCCGACTAAGTACAAAAACCCACGTTTTTTTGCAACAAACATTTGACTTCATTATGGCCTTCAGTGTTCTAAATGAGTTGCAGCCAAGATGTCAAACAAACCCGCACAAAAAAGAGCAATATACTTACTGAGCCATGTGAGCAACTGCTCTGAGGTGTTAATTTATTGAACTAAATCTATATACTACATCAATGCATACAACTTAATTTACCGGAGGTTTATAATAAATGGCTGGCCGTAGGTGAACAACGTACCCAGTACAGTAAAACTGTTCAACGAAGTGCCTGCGTAGTTGTGGAAGTCACACGATGTCATGGATCAGTGAATAATTGTAACTAATGCACTGTCCACAAGGTTGTGCTTGATTTTCGACCTCGGTTACTGCATGTTATTGGGGGCGAAACAGAAATGGATCGTGCATCATTTGCATTCTGAATAAACTCGTTTGACCACGGTATATACAATTTTCGAAAAAGAAACTAACAAAATGTTTTAACGTTCCATATATATGTTAGACATGATGGTTCACGCCGCATAACTGATGACGTAAGCTCTGTTCTGAAGTTTCTGGTTTACTTTTTAAGACAATAGGGTTGCCTCAAAAACTTGGACTGTTCTCTGTAATAGTTATTCCAATGGCTGCCGTGGTAAACTGTGCAGTGACAAGAAATACGGCAGCGATTTACTGTATCGCTGTTCCCATGTGGCAGATCAGTTACTAACATCCGCAGGTATGTCCATTGTCGCGCCTCGGAATGGGGCACCACGACTTGTATGAGCAACTTAATTACATAATGCTTCATAATTAGAATGTACTAACTTTTAAATGTGTCAGAACTTTCTGTTTTCCCGGACCACGAAAAGTTTCCCGTCAATGTAAAGCATTCGTGCAAAATGAATACAAGGTCTATATTCAGGCTTTGCAATGTCCGCAGGATCCGTTACACAGAGCAGCCACAGGACGCATACATAAACTCGGCACACTCAGTACACAGGAATGTAGATTCTGCATAAAAGTGCCAGAAAGTACATAGAATGACTGCAATCAGGTATAACTAGTATTCGTAACGGTTTGCTTGCGTGTTTTCTTAACTAGACTTTTGTGCTAGTATACACAAGATAGCCCTGCGACGTGAGAAATTATTCACTATAGTCCAGCAGTACCTCTTTCATAGGAAAGCTTCATTTGGTAAGGTGTTCAGTCAGATTAATGTACAACTTCGGTGGTAAATATCGAAGATGTGACAAACTAGGCAGATCACGAAGGGCCCTGTAATTTGCGCTTGCCGGCAATTGCCATCAAATTCAGTACGCCAGATAGCTCAGCACACACACACGTCCTCGAGTGTCAATATTATGGGCATTTGTTATGCGCTTCTTCTCATATTTACGCTAATATAATCATCACCATACAATTTTATAATCATCATCATACATTTTTATAATCATCATCATTTGTTATGAAGCCCCGCAAACTGTGGGATTGAACCCTGGCTGCGCTAGCTGCATTTTCGATGGAGGTGAAAAGGCTGTAGGCCTGTGTGCTCAGATGGGAGTTCCCGGTAAAGACCTCGAGGTGGTCGAAATTTCCGGAGTCCCCCACTATGGTGACTCTCAATCATATGGTGGTTTTGGGACGTTAAACCACACATATCAATCGTCAATGGCAAGTAGCTATAACAAGCGCGCCATTTTTCTCATCTTCGCGCGTGATCCTGCAGCACCGCAGAGATATGAAGTGCATACGGTAATGATTGAGTACACATTGCGGTATGTTTGCGCTGGAATTAGGACCACGTTGCACTTTCTCTTGGCCTGAGTGCTCCACTTGATGAAGGAAAGGGGGTCGTGCCTTTTAGCTGAGGTCAACACCTCAAACGACATCACGTTTCACGGTGGACAGAAGAGAATCTGGTCGATTTTAACATGGCGTGCCATGTGTGTGACCTCCGACTGGCAAAGACCAATGTCCGTGTGCGTGTACAGCATCGCTCAAACGACGAGCATGATTCTTTATTGGCAGACCAGGCATTCTGACTGAGTCCTCTTAGAGGAGTGGCCCTTGAGGACAGCTCAATGGCTTTGAAGTTCTGCTGCTGAGCACAAGATGGGGGGGCTAGTTCCCCTTTGGTATGCCCAAAAACGTTTTTATACCGAGCACTGATGCACGTCAGTCATGTAAAGTCAAATGTAACGTAAAGCCTGACGGCTGAAATGAGTGTTTAAGCATAGAAAACAACGCAAAGCTCTTACTTGCCTGATATATATAAGTCATTGTACCATTCCCATTATGGACAGATAAATAAGATAATAATACTTAAGCTATTTTTATAATGAAGACGTGGTTCATGCATTGTTCTCTTTATTTTATTTAACAAATGAATTTTCCAGCACTAATAACTAAGGTTAACTATTTGTGCAGTCTTCGTAGAGAATAGGGAAGCAAATGAACCTCGGATGGTATAAATTTATTGCAGCATCTTGCTTCACCCACGTATAATAGTAGCCTGTGTGTAGTTTATTCGACAAGTTGATAGAAAGCAATAAAGAAGTTCACACTTAAATTCACAAACGTACAGCACGTAGAAACGTCAGGAAGTGGCCTGAGAGCCTTTGACTGAGAAGTGTCACACCTGCAAGGACTGAGAGGTAAGCCAGGTACTACATGTCATGGACATAGTGACAATGCGTAGCACATTTGGTTGCAGAAATTTACAAACAACGTCATAGTCAGCTTAAATACACAAAAACAATTCATTTTAGTTACCTCGTGACAAGCTCACTCAGAGAGTACTGTTTTATTTCACAATAGAGAATCATACACAAGCGCAAAATTATATTCGACGTATCACCGAGCGCATATGGATTAATGTGTGGGGTTTAACATCCCAAAACAACCATATCATTATGAGAGACGCCGTAGTGGAGGACTCAGGAAATTTCGACCACCTGGAGTTCTTTAACGTGCATCCCAATCTGAGCGCACTGACCAACAACTTTTTCGCCTCCATTGAAAATGCAACCGCCATTGCAGGGATTCAATCCCGCGACCTGCGGGTCAGCAGCCGAGTACCTTAGCCACTAGACGACCACGGCTGGGCCGTCGAGCACATATACGCAAAACATTCAGAGTTGTAAGTATGCGTGATATATTTCATCACACTTCATATATACTCCAACAGTCCCAAAGGAATTTATTTTGTTTGAGCTTCTAGATTACATGACATTTCCTGTTTCATATCCATAGGCCTGCGTGAGCTCGACTGCTCCTAATGTAGATATGAGCCTTACACAAGGACTACTGCCAGAAGCACGCACGAAGCATGGCATTGGGTCCAGAAAATAGACTCATCACTGGTATCAGTGATGTATAAACCTATTAGGAGTAATAATTTATAAGATGCGATGTATATTAACCTTCTTTCTTTACAGTAATCAAAATATGGCAGATTGTCAGGAAAAAATGAAGCCTTGAAGCGAAAAGAAATCCTTGCAACACGGGGTGTCACTGGAACCTACGTTTCGACAAGTGGACTTTTGTCGGAACGTTTGTTGCAGCGACACCCTTTGTTCGAAGGATTTTTACGGTGCGCCTCCCAATCATAATGTTTTGTCGGCCCGAGAACTCAACGGTCTTGCTCGCAGCAAACATCGTGGTGGACTACTACAGTTTTCGGAAGACTGAATTTTTTTCGGAACAACCCCTCTTCTCCTACTCTTCTTAACAAAGCTGTTCTTAGTCGAGGCAACCACGTCATATGTCGTAGCGCTGATCAGCGACATCGCCTTGTTATGGCAGTGAGGCTCGAGAACGTGCCGAGTGTGGTGAAGGGGAAGCTTGAAGCTTGACGGGGCACCGCGTGGATTGCTGTGACTATGTGCAAGTGCAGTAACGCTGGCAGCCAGGCACGCCAGAGTATCGTCGATCATTTACTAGCAAAGGAGAAACTTATACAAACTGCGCGACAAACAAAAAACGCCAGGCCTGCGCGGAAGGCGCAGCACAGTCACAGTGAAAGCTAGAAGAGTGGCCTTTCTTAGCCTTTCCGACACACTAGTTGGATAACTACTGCAAGCACACTTACTTGATTCAGGTCATTATTAATAAAGGTCATTATTAATTAATTCAGCTCATTATTGATAAATTTACTTCGGTAGTGGGCCGGCGTTCACTATGCTATTTCTCGTCATTCTTCTGACAAGCGTGGTATCCGCTAAACACTTGGAAGGAATTTTGTGCCAATTGTTCATGCAGTGGCTGACGACGATGATAAATTATGGCTGAAGTGCGTATGCGCAACAGTTAATAAGGGAACAAGAACAAGATTTTGTAATGGGTTGGAGCATTGGACCGCCAGCTCGTTACGCTATTCGCATTGTGTGACGACTGGAAGTTTTTTGGCTGTTTCAAAACGCCTTATAAGTCGTTATAACGCGATTGCTTTCCCGACGTCAAGCCTGCCTAAGGCAAGTTTGGCAGCAATTTACAAGCACCGGTGTAGCTCAGTGGTAGAACACTGGGCTGGCACCCAGCAAACCTGGGTTGGAGCCCCACTGTGTCATTGGCGCTAGTTTTTTTTTTTCTAATTTCGCGATATGTGCACGGTTACGGACACCAGCGGAGGCGGTGGCGGACAACTGCGCGTGACCCGGGTTGTGATCTCAAAACAGCTTTTGTTGTAAAAAATTCACAACTCATTCCCGGAGTGAGTGATGTTGTGGGGCGAAGTGTTACTCCGTCCGTTCATCCGTCCGCCCGCCAACTATAAGAAATTGTGAGTTATACTAAAATCGCTAACGCCGTCTAGTGAAACTACTTCCAAGGACGTATACACAGAACGCCATCAAGTGAATTCTTAAAGCTAACTAGTTGTGACTACGCACTACTACTACTACTACTACTACTACTACTACTAGTACTACTACTACGACTGCTGCTACTACTTCAGAGGAGAGAACGACCCACACCCTAAGGACCTTCGCAAAAAAAATGGCAGGAACGATGCTCTTCAAGAATGCTACGTTGTGAGCAAGTATATTTCAGGACAGGCATGAGCGGTTGGGTATTTTTTGTAGCACTTTCAAAGAAAAGAGCGGCCACATACTTTCCAGATAGATAAGCGTAAGAAGACCCTGAAATCTTCAGCTCAGCGCGACTAATACCATTTTTTCTGATTGTTTTCCATCGTCCCTCGGCGAGTTTTACTTCTAGATTGCTCTGAACTCGATAAAAGACAACAGCTGAGTGAAATTCTGTGCTGTCTCTTACCCCCTTGGAACAACCCAGTTTAAATAGAAGACTCGCTTAGAGGCTTCCGATAGGTCTAATACCAACCAACAAAGAAATCCTCGGTGGTTCAAAACACCTTAACGGTGCCTTTGTGCCCCAATATATACGTATATGTGTATATGTATATTTCTATTTGTTTAGTTATCTATCAGCTATTAACTTTCTTGTTTCAGTCAAATAGAGACTTGGAAACCACCAGTGTGATATATCCACGATGAAGATATTGCTAAATTAGAATTACGGCTTGAATACTCTCGGATAAGCTGACTAATTGCTGCAACATGCGTCACCTGTTAGGAAAATGTGCATCTGAAGCAAATAATTAGTAGCGCTGTCTGCGACTGCTCAGGCCACTGATGAGTGGTCGCGTGTTTCCTGGAGTAACGCTCTAAGTTAGGTTTTTCAGTGTGTTGCAAGGAAGCTGTAGTTACGTTGACAAGGGAAGATAAAACAGTCGGAAGTGAATAGATAGGGGTATTAGAAAACGATCTCCAGTTTGGGCGATCAAAATTATAAAGATGTATTACTAGTTTATTGCACGTATTTGTTTATAAAGGAGACACACATCACACTCAGGACGTCAGCACTAGTAATTAATTTGAAATTCACAATACGTTATAGAGGGTGAAATCAAAGCGCAATAATGAAAGGCGTATTCAGAGCATTTTGCCGTGTACACGACGCCTAACATATTCGAGTACCTAGGCGAAATGTGGCTACTGCGGTTTATGATTATTATTCACCTTCCAATTTACTTTCGATATTACCTTTTGCTTGCAGCATTTTTCATTTACAACATAAGCGGTCTATGTCAGTAGTATGAATAGAAGCGCAATCTGGTTTTCTGTTTGCGGATACTCCAAGCAAGAGGTCACGGGAAGCGAGAAAAATGCACAATTCAGACACTATTAAGCTGTCATTCGGCATACGGGGAAGCGAGTTATTACAAGCGCAGGTGGTGGCAAAGTTTGGGGATGTCGTGTTTCGGCAAACTGTCCGGAGTTTCTTCGACTTGTTGCTATTTATAATTTTAGCAAAAGGTCGCAAATAATTATGCCCTGCATTCACATTTCCACCATACTCTGTTATAGTTGGCAAGGTTTTGATACCGGGGATAACCAATGACAGAGTTTTTTTTATTACGACACAGCTATCCCTCAATGCATAATGCTTTCCGTTTCTATGTGTATTGGATGTGTGCTGTATGACCATCGTTGGACATGGCGAGAAGCAGTGTGTTGTTGGACTTGTTTTAATGTACCAAGTGGTCATAGATGGTCGTGTCACAGTAGCGATGGCTCGACTGGAGTAGTACACGTGATTATCTGGATTGTAACCGTTGAGATGTCAATATGGTGCGCATGTGCTTTCATTAGTGGAACTGAGCAGTACGAAACAAGTGGACTTCCGCTGTCCATACTGCTCTGTTCCAGTGACGGAAGTAGTAAAAAAGAGAAACTCTGGGAGCTTTGCTATATGGCTATAGAGTGACAAAAATGTTAAACAAGAGTGCGCTCAGAAACCACATTTCACTCTCAACATGACGACAAATTTTCATGGCCTTGAAGCCCCAAGATTTAGACAGTTTGGTCCTTGTACACAGAATTATGTTTGTTCCACGAAGGCAACGAGCGTCGCGTATGCTCAAACCTCTTTTTTTTTGGCATTGCGGTAGCCAGGCGGAAACAAAGATGGAAAGGGTCAGATGATAGAAGGATAGTGCCATACAAAGAGACCATTGAAGCGTGAAACATCAACTACTAGTTTTTGCTACCGTAAAAAGCTAGCGACGAAGATCAGGCTCCTCTGGGACGGCTTGCCTTATAAGGCGCCAGATCAGTGAGAACGCGTGCAAGAAAGTGCGATGCAGTATAGGAGGCCTCTATTAATGCCCGCCTGGGAGCACGGTATGTGAATTCCACGCATTAGCGCGGAGCCAGCACTACGATTTTCGCGTCGCTGCCGTCATGCGCCGCAAACTATGCGAGCTGCAGACGAAGTTGCCGTATGTTTCGTTTTTTTCTCGTGCCGAAAGTTGCGATAAGAGCTGAAAGTGTGAGTCGGTAGTGGTAACTTTCTTGCTGGTGCAAGCTGTGACCTAGACTCCAACGAGAGCTTTTGTTTATTTTCTGACATGATTAATTGTAAAACAACGCTTGCACTGTCTTAAAACCGCGTATCCCTACCAAAATTTAGCTTGTCAATTCGTGGCCTCAAATAACAATGGTACTCTAATGTTCTCGTCAAGTCAGATGGGTTTTTAATATACAGGTAATGGGTAATATACAGGTAATGGGTATGAGCCATCAACTGTAGGTGGAATCCCTTGGAAGTGAAGAAAGAAGAAGGCTTTCGCGTCCTGCTCTGAGGGCAAGCAAGACGTCGATTCGTCGCTGTCTGTTATTACGTTGGCGGCACTGGTGGAGGTGCTGGGTACGCATCACGAAACTGTCGGCTGAACTCATGCCACGTCTCGTACCACGTTTTGGCAGAGTCTTCTAACGCAAAGTAAACTCTCCGCAGCTTGCGAGCTTCATCCCATTCGTTGATGTTGGCAACTCGATTGAAGTGGTCAAGCCAGTCGTCAACATCTTCGTAAATGTCTCCATGAAATGAGCGTGGCGTTTGCGGCGCATGAAAAACATGCGGGAGAAAAGAATAGGCGTCGTTGGTTTGACTCACCTGGTTCGTAGTTGAAGTTGCCATCTCGCCTTGAGAGAGGGGACCGTACTCGGGAGATAGTCCTCGCAGGCGGCGACTGCTTCTTGTCGTGGGAGCTGTAGCTGTCTCCAAGTAGCTCGGTGTGTCGGCTGAAAATCTGCAGCCGAGGTGCATTTACCCAGCACCTCCACCAGTGCCGCGAACGCAATAACAGGCAGCGACGAATCGACGTCTTGCTTGCCCTCAGACCAGGACGCAAAAGCCCTCTTCTTTCTTCACTTCCAAGGGATTCCACCTACAGTTGATGGCTCATACTCATTACCTGTGACAATATCAAAGCAGAATCCCCTTTCGCCACAGTTGACTAAGCACTTCACGGCACGTAGGTACTAAGTTCTTGTTTGCCTTATTCCTGGACACATCATCATAAACATAGAATCGTAATCAACATGAAATCCTTTTTCATAAACATGCTATACTAAAGTTTGAAAACATATTTTATAAAAAGCTCGCGTCAGTCATATATGATCAAATAAAAACGAATGCAGATCAATTTAAGGATGCTTACTCCCGGAAACTACAAACGTATAGTTTTAGAAAGACCACCTATTACAGTGAGAGAATTCGGACGAACTATGACAGGCAAAAGTTGGCACACCTCATTCCTTCATTTTTAAATGCAAGCAGCATGGTTATCAGCATAGTGAACGAAAGTCATCCAACAACAGTTCTAAAAAAAGATACACGCTTATCTACTCTCGCTTCAAACATGACATCTCTGTTTTGTTCTTCTGTATAAGATTGCACATCTCGTGTGCTGTCTAAGAAATGTAATGCACCTTAAATTTGTGCAAGCCAGCCACGGTCCTATTTACTTCGCTACCTGTCACTTTTTGATAACTGGTCAAAACTACGACTGTATTAATAAATGTTTCTTTGGTATGTGTAAAACGTGCATGTATAAGTGTCTTGAAATTTCTTGTCTCTTCTCCCTCTGCACTCTCTTTATTTTCACTGTATCTTCTTCATTTTTTTCGCTCTATTGAATTTGTGTTCATGATCTAAAGATATACTGAGTGTTGTGCATTATTTTGATCTGGGCGGGGATTGGCGCATTGTCAAGTACTTAGTTGCCTTTTCGCCCATTTCTTCCCATTAAATCAGTGGGTGAAGATGTTTGCTTCAATCATGGTGAATAAACTTAAACTTCAATATACAAACGCGTGACTGAAGATTAACTCGAAACTACATACGTCACACAGCGCACCATGATGATTCTATCATTCAGTTACGACCACAAGAAAGTATTTTTCTTCTCTGAGTGATTTATAATTGGCATTCTTTGAAACGTTTGTGTTCCCGCCGCGGATGTCTGGTGGCTATGATACTCGGCTGCTGACCCGCAGGTCGCGGGATCAAATCCCGGCTGCGGCGGCTGCGTTTCCGATGGAGGCAAAAATTATGTAGGCCCGTGTGCTCAGACTTGGGTGCACGTTAAAAAACCCCAGCTGGTAGAAATGTCTGGTGCCCTTCACTAGGGAATCTCTCATAATCATATGGTTGTTTGGGGACGTTTAACCCCCCCCCATATCAATGAATCGATCAACCAAACGTTTGTCACGTGTTTTATGAGTCATTTTGTTGTTTTTTTCCTCTTGTGGCATTTAGCACTTTGATGAGCTGTCTTGGATTGCACCACTCTGGGTTGGCCCACGTAGCCGAATTGTACCATATCAGCTGCTCACACATCGTGTAACTTGCGCAATATAGTAACCCATGGCCACGTGCTGTACGCTTGTAAACTTTAGTGCTACCTCGAACGATGACAAATAAAACGGCTAACCGAAACAATGCTTCGCATAATATAGACGTCTACAGTGCGAATTATCTGCATAACGCTATCATCGTGTTTTAGTGCCCGAATACACCCTAAGGAAGACAGCGTGTTTACGTTAGATAAGCTGAGCATCTAAGTTTCTGTGCTTGTGTCAAGCCAAGGAGGGCCGAGGCGACACCAACGCCTGACAAACTTTCAACGCTTATGTCGACAGTGCAAGGCTACAGAAGACCACCCTCGAGACGCTCCTCTCAGCAAAGAAGACGGTCAAGGTTTCCTTACGCGTGGTGGTGCCTAGCAAACTGCCTGTCCATTATCCCCACTCCCCTTTTAATCTCACCCTCAGAATAGGGTGCCATGTCTACCTTCTTTCCTTTAACTTCCCTTTTCCATCTCCCAGCATCGCACTTCGTCAAAATTCCTGCTTGAATTTTTCTTCTATTTAAGGGAATCGAAGGCAATAAGATGGCCACACTTAGTGCCAAGTAAATTTATGGGCGCTCCTAGTTTACACAAATAAAAAGTGACGATCTTACACGAACATGAGCTCGACTAAAACAGGGACGGGAAAGAAAAGACAACTAGAACGCTGGCTCGCAAAGTGACGAAGGGGCAGGCTATGTAGAGGTGGTGATGGAACGCTTATACCACGTCGTCTAAAGTGTAAACTTGCGGCCTGTCTGCGCTTGTTATCTCTGAAACACTTCTGGATCCCTCCACCTTGAGCCATGCCTTAACATTGCTTGCTTTTTTTTAATTGCATTTGTTCCTTACACCTTCAGCCGATAAGCTTTGTTTATTTTTTTTTTCGTTTCCTGAGATACCTTATTCATTTCTTGTATAGGGTAGTTGTCATCGAAGCTATCGGGTACCGAGAGTGCACCACGCGCTTTTTTTTTACTGATAATCGCCGTTCTACAATGAGCTGGAGAAAATGGTACGAGGCGCTTTTGTGCACTACTTCCCTGTCATCTGCACTCACTTTTCGGTGATTAATCTCATCATGCTCTACAACAAATCACGGTACACCAGCGCGCTGTAGACTTGTCTAATGCACACTCCTCTAAAGCAGGATATATCTCGAATGCTCCACGGGATTTTCTTAAGGACAGTAACTTAGTTATTCTGATGAATTGATGACGGTTTATCAAAACTTTGTGTATTGAGTGGGTGAATAAACGACTCCGCTAAATATACATTAGTCTATTTTCAGGGAAGTCATGCTTTATTAAAGCGTGACATAGACCTTTGCGCGTGTGCGTATTGATCACTTCTACTCGTTTTGTTGATTTATTTTGTTGTTCATATCATGCAAATCTGATAAAGTATCACTTGTTATGACTTCAAAATATACAAAATGGCTAGCTTCGACACCAAAGCTTGTGATGAACAACAACAACGAAAATATTTCGGCGAATCCCCCGTACTTTGCGAATCGGTGTTATGCGAAGCATGTGGGTGGAAGGTGGTGTTTTTTTACTGAGAGAGGCATTATGAAGTGGCACTAATTATAATTACTAAATTCATACACATGCACAAGTAGCACAAATCCATGCACGAGTAGCACCATAAAGGTAAATTGAAATAAATA
This sequence comes from Rhipicephalus annulatus, assembly GCA_013436015.1. Taxonomy (NCBI): domain Eukaryota; kingdom Metazoa; phylum Arthropoda; class Arachnida; order Ixodida; family Ixodidae; genus Rhipicephalus; species Rhipicephalus annulatus. The sequence goes on from WOVY01011931.1 coordinate 75,380, forward strand.
CACACGTACTTTTGGCAGGTTTGCATGGTGGTGCAGATCAAATGTTTTCAACAGTTTGCCACCAGAGACGCCCTTGCAATTTTTTTCTCTATTCTAACAAGTGAAGCTAGACAGTAGTCAGAGAGTTACTGCTACCAGAAATATTGTTTTGTGCAGTGTAGTAGATGACTAGTAGCGTACCCTTTTTCGCCTCATTGTCCGCATACATACGCGCCTATTTCACGTTCACTCATTGATGCCTTGAACTTTTCAAGTAATTGTGGAAGTCTGAGTTTCTGTTTTTTGGAATATTGAACTAGGTCCGTTGAAAATTGTATAGTTGTCATCTTAAATGCGCTATAAAGACAGACTCAGATCCTAAGATGCAATTTAAATAACAATATTTACTTTTTTGTGACTTTATATTTGTCAGCACTGCCATCTCCCCGCTTTTAAAAATAGAACAACTATGAAGCAACGAACTAAAACTTAATGACAGCTAAATTTGCTCCTGTCAGTGGAGCTCCTGACAGTGGTACCTGGTGATCTTTTAACGTTATCAAAATTTAACTTGACCAAAATTAGAGAAACTACTAGTCTAAAGTTTATTAGTGAAGTAAAAAAAGCGAAGAGGAGGAAGATTAGCGAAAATCCGACATTCATGAATGGAGCTGACTGCAGCATAAAGCCTGTTCTATTCTGGAGTGAATAGTTCGAGAAGTAAAGAAGCGTTGAAAGGGGGCCGGAGATAACTGTGTTAAGTCAAGCAAACGCTACATACGCGTAACTATAAAAAGTAAATAAAAGCGAAGCACACGAACAAGAAAACCAGCCACTCTGCGGCTGGTAATGGCTTCTCAGTTCTGGCTGGCGTTTTCTGCATTGTTCTGCTGGCTTTCAGCGCATGAACAGCTTTGGCTGATTACACAGAAACGCAAGCGTTGGTTTTATTTGGGGAGTAGGCAAAACTTCTATTAGGAAAAAGATGATAAAAATAAAACTAATAGCTTAGTTGAAGAGCTGATAACTGTTTGATGAGTCAGTCGGATCAGCGTTGAGTCAGAAACGAAAGCAACGTTGTAATGGGGCTCGAGTTGAGACCATTGTTCGCGGAATGAATTTGGCTCATTCTTATTCGCCTAAAAGCACGCAAGCGTTCTCGCATTGGCTTTTCAACGAAAAAAAAACTAGGAGATAGACAAGAGATTGTTGGAAAGTGACACGCCAAATTTGGTAGTCTTAATACCGAGAACCAGAAAAAAATTTTAACTTATGCAAATAATATTCAATATCTGCTGTAAGGCTTGAATGGAAAGTTGTTAACAGAAAATAATTGATGGTCAGAAGCCACAACCCAGCTAATATTGTCATAATATTTGTTTCTGTAAGCTCTGCGCATTTTTTTATTTTTTCAGACCATCGCGGTTGACCTGCTTCTCGCCTATCAACTTTACGTCGCATGAGAAAAAGAATAGAAGTGTCAGGACTAAAATAGGAAGTGGGGTGGATTCCAACAAGCACTGAAGTGGTGATATTAAGAAAAAACCTAAGCGAATTGGAGTAAATATTAAACAATATTAACTTATACAAATTGACCGAGTGGTATTTTATTGCTTTACGAATATTTTTACTGTGGCTAAAAAATATAAATACGAGTTTGACGCTATCAACTTCACCGAGATCTAGCATAACTCTTGTTCACACTCTAGCCGAATCATTTTCAATGTGATTCTAAATGTGAGAGATTTGTTTGGTTTTCTATTATTTATAAAAAAAAGTTCGTGCTTCATTGTGAGGCGTTCTTCAAAGTGCTGAGGTGTTTTCTTTTGTCTGCAACCAGTCCCCCTCCTTTTTTTTTTAAAACTTAGATAATTTCGAACACAATCAATCACGTGCTTGATCAAAAAAGTGCAATGGAATGCGAAGCGAGGAAAGAAGTTGCACACACTGTTGCCCTTGTGCCCTTGAGTTTTCGACATACACGTAATAACTGTACACTAGTTTGAATGGCTCCAGACAACTAAACAACTAAGTTTCTCACTAAAACAATACGTAAAAGCAGCGATTATTGGGGCCCCACCTTTTTTTTCTGGTTGGAGACAGTCATGGTTGGTCACTGTCAACGCATAGGGGGTGAAATCGACTGTATGCCTGACTTTGTCAAATAGGTTATTGAAGTCTTCCAGCACCAACACTTTGAGAACTACAGTGTCATTCTACAAAATTAGCAACAATTTTGTCTCCTGGCTATCTAAAATGGGCAAGTGATCAGTCCTTGAACAAATTGCTGCTGGGTTCAAATCTCAGATTAACAGGAATTTCAAATACCATCCGACCGCTACACGTAGAAACAGCAGAGAAAATAGCTATCACTTTGGCTACTGTACAAATACAAAGGGACGTAAAACATAATGACTCACAGATGATGGCACAAAACTTTACTAATGGGGGAATCTCCCCAGAGGCACTACGGATTCTAAAACCTTATTTAAAATAAAAAAGTGACTATGTCACTAGGACACGCACTCACACACTATCAGAGGACAGCAATGAGGCAGCGCATGTCATGGCTCGATGGCTTGTAGACAGAGCATCGGCTAGCCTCCCTCAAGGAAGACCGACGAGTAGAAATAAAAATACAGAATGCGCACATTTCACGAAATAAGAGCACACCGTAATTTGAAGAGGCGTATATTACCCCACCACCTCACCCGAAATTGACCAAGAAACAGTCTGTTCAATGGCGGCAGTTACAAACCCGATGATATAGAGCCCAGCTATCAATCACGTATTAAGCCCAGATTAATACACGAAAGATAAGTGAAGACATTGCAACTCAGGAGCCATGTTAGAACGCATACTATGAGGGTGAGCAGGCAGAATAAAAATAACATTGATTGATCCTTAAACAGCGACAGCCTCGGTGCACGCTGGAAGTCAGCGTTGTTTGACGAGGACCTGAAGCACTAACTCTGGATAATCTAGCGAGCCGAGAAAGCCGCCATAGGTTACCCAAGCTTGGACAAAACCTGGTCAGGGTTCAGGCCCATCCAATCAATTTTCAAGGCACTGAAAAAATATTTTAACCACTTTAATCTGCGCAGCTGCTTTTCCGAAAAAAGTTATGAGTGGATTTTCTTCGTAGCTTTCTGGTGGAAACTCGTGAATATTATCTTTTCCCTTTGAAGTAGCTTCTTCCATGCTACACACTTCCCCAGAATTAATTTTGTCACATTGAGCAACTAACGCTGCAATACCGCGACAAATAAACGAGATTATACGAGACAAATCATTGCTTACTATATAGTCCTAACTTGCGTTGCGAGGCACGAAAGTGCGGGTTCGTTACTGAGCGAAGAATACATATGAAGGAACAAAAAACAATCACGCTTTTCAATCTGGGTTGCACAACTCTCACTAAAAAGTTTATATTATAAACAAAACAATTTATATAACAGGGCACCAGCTGTTTCATGGCCGATACCCCATGATGGGTAGCGCCAGTCTATTAAGGGTCAGCCAACCAGCCAACATCTTATTATGCTTTTTTATTTGGCTCTTATTTTCTTCTTCTTTCCTCTGCTTTCTTTCTTCTTCACTTTTCCAATTATTTTACTGTTTTTTCTACTTATTTCTGACTTACTTTTTATTTTTATTCTCTCTCTCCTTTTCAATTTCACTCTAGCTTCCTCTTTCAATTTTATACTTGGTTTGTGTTGTCGTGTTTCCCTATAGTCAATAGTAGTAAAGTCCACACTTACTATCATGATTAAGGCGCTCGAAGAAGAAGAAGCCTTCTCTTTGGTGCGAGTGGGCGCTTTTTATGCTACAGCTAGCTGTGTTAAATGTCGTTTTGCATGCGCTACGCCAACTAACGATGACAGCATACTACAGCCAGGCCCCTTAAAGTGTTCCGAGCGTTGTTATGAAGGGGAGCAAAAAAAAAAAATATGAGCACGGAGAGCGTTGCCCTATTTTTCGCCGTTCACTGTGACAGCAGCGGGCTCAGCGGGGTATCATGCGTAATGGGTATTAATGAGGGCTCCCGCTGTGCGTCGGGGCCATGGGAAGCCGACGTATAATATGCAGCCGCAAAGGACCACAGGCAGACAGATGCGAAGGGAGCGCTGACGCACGCTTTCTGACGTCACTTATAACACCTCCACAGCGTCAATACAGAGCGTGCCGGCATAGGTGGCAGGGAATAGAAAGTGACAGTTACAAAGTATGCTTTTGCGACGAAGGAAAGTCTCTAAGTGGACTTGTGAACGGCGATAAAGCCGTCGTTCAGAGAAGTACAGCTGACTGCTGCTGTAGTATTGATAGCGCTTTCTCGCCATGGCTATATTTCTTTAGTTTACTTGCACTCGCCCACTTTCTCGCGACAATAGCTTTTTCGATCTGTTCAAGAAATCAAGAACAGAACAGCATCACAATCATTATCGCTTATACCACCATAAACACTGGAACGAATGTACAGATTGGATACTTCGGCATATATACTGAAGCACACGGGATTCATTTTCGTTTCCCACATGGCCGCTTTGCCTCGATGGTGCCGCTTGCACAAGAAAGTTTTTGATGAATTGGCAACTTGAAACCAGGATTCATTTGCTACGCCAGTGCGAAGAGCACAAAACTTATTTATCTGATCTAAAAATGATACCAGATCCACCGAAAGCTTGTTCAACTGAAGGGTTCACTATTTAGATATTGAGTTAACCTATAAAGGACCGTAGGCAGACTAACAACTATTTTATTTTCAGACGTTTTCCTCGAAATCATACACTGTGCTTTGTGCTTGTGTATTTCCAGTCCCCCAATGTACGGTTAAAAGCACGTTAACTCAAGATGCTACACCAAGTGGCCCTTGTAGCTGCTCTTATCACTATTTGGAAGCTCATTTACCTGAAAGATTCTTGCATGAAACGCATAAAAAACCACAGAGAATTTCCCTAAATATTGTTATTCTAAAACATTTGTTAAACCAACGTCCATACAAGCGAGGCTTGGGTTCATGGTAATACTAAAGTGTGGTCCCGGGAATGATTAAAAAAGCAGTTAAGTGACACAATCAGCGGTATCTTCTTACAGGCGACGAGAACAGCCGCGATAAATCCCATGCGAATAATAATGATTGAAGTAAAATCTGTCCAACCACTAAATGGCAGATTCTAAAGAGCTTGCGTGCTTATGACGAATTGAAACACATTTTCGATGCCGTCACGTTTGCGAAAAGCGTAGAGAACTTGCTTTTGTACTCAATAACCTGCAGACGTCAGATGCCTGGCGCCCAGCAGAATAGCGCACGCCATCTCGGAACGTGCTTCTCAGCACGGCCATGCACGCAATGAGCCACGCTCATTATAGCGATTAAGTGGGGATTTCTGAGAAGGCCGTTGAAGTAGTGTTCGAGCTAAACGTCACTCTATATCAGGCGTAGATGGCTGTCATCTCTCCTCCTGCCAGTAGTCTCCCTCCACCTTACACCGTGATTCGAAATTCGTTCGGCCTCTATGCGCTCAACTCCAGAAATAGTTCAGACGGGAGCACGGAACAAGAAAAAGAAAGAAAAACACACACCCTGAACAATTCGTGGCAGCTGGTGGTTAAGCTATTCACTTGAGGATACGCATTATTATATCCACTGGCTCTAAATATGAAAACATAACTACGGGCCGTCCAACTCACCTACAACGTGGCGTAGAGGCCGATCTTTTTCAACTTGCGAGCAGCCCTTTACAGTCTAGTTCAGGCCACGATTGACATCAATAAAGTTTTTTTCCCCACATTTCATTCTACATTTCCATACTTCAAGCCTCTAAGTTTAATGAGTCGTAGCGATGTTTTGTGACATATGACGGCCTAATTTACAGCCTTACAAACTCCTATATGAAGGCCCTGAAACCGACGTGCAGTGAGAATATTGAGAGAAAAATAGAAAGGGAGGTGTGTGATTACCCCATAAATTGACCTAAGACGACCAGAAGGCGAAGGTAACACGGTGCGGCAATTTTACTGTGCAGTGTGTGTCCACGTCTAACGTTCAAAAATTAGCTGTCACTGACTATCAGTAATTAACACACTTCTCGCTAAATTCACCGTGGTTATCATTATACACACGAACTTCATGACTTTAATAAATTTTACATGCATTTAGCTGCCAGCACAACAGTAGGCCGGGTTGGACTCACGTGAGCGCCGCTTGATTTTATACTGTCCACGTGGCCGCGGCTATTCCGTGAAATAACTTCTAATGCCATCTTGGTTGCTTCCTAGTTCCACAATACTGAATCCCATCCACTATGGAGCGGGGGAATTTATGACATCTCGGCTCCATTGATCGCCTTTATCTTCATCTTTATTGCGTCGGTTTCAGGTTTTCTCAAACTTGAAGTGAATATTACGCGGAAGCCGTTCTCAAACCTCCCCTTCCTCCCCCGCCCCCCCCACACCCCAGGCGCAGACGCATACATACACACGCCCAAGCATGCACGCACCCCCACACGCACAATACGCACAATGGCACACACACACACACACACACACACACACACACACACACACACACACACACACACACACACACACAAACGCGCGCGCGAGCGTACGTAATCGGGATTGAGAGTGCGATGTTGGAGAGTAAAAAAAAGCCCCAGGAAGACAGCATTATTTAAACACGTAGTGTCAGGAGTTTTTATAAACGGAATTTAAAAGAGAAGAAGCGATAGTAAGAGCGAAATTCGATATCAATACGCGATGAATGCACGAAGCCTCTAATAACTTGCAGACAAAGGAAACAACGAAAGAGGCTATTTTGTGGCTGTCAAAGGCACGTTCCCACGGAGAGTGGTTTGTTGCTTGGAAATCAATGCCAGAATAGAGTGGCGAAAGAATAGCAGGCTCCCAACAAAAGATGTCATCAGACAATGCCAAAGAGAGATCCCATAAGACTGCACCTAATGTGCCTTTCCTTGGATGTATCGTAATCATCAGACACAAAAGCCCCCCTTCACCACGTTATTCAATGGTGTTTTTTTTGCGTTTCAAGGAACCATGGATCACTTGGTATTCGAGAAGAAACCTTGCCCACTGCCTATGTTGATTTTGTGAGTGGCTTATCTATACGCATCAACAACTGCATCAACCGCAGCGAAATTGAAAGCACATTGCTAAGTGAACAAGCGTCCCTTCAGAAAAAGTACAGAAACGTGGAAATAAAAAGGTGTTCTTTAACCACCTGCACGGCTTCCCTGTGAGCGGAAGAATGCCCTCTTAGAGTTCCATTATGTAGAGGCCCTACAGTCTTCAAAAAGATTATCCGGCCTTATGAGTAGGAGCTTTATCTAAGCCGTTAAGGCTAGCTAGCCAGTAATCAGCGCATAAAAAATAGTATATAGTGGTCGAGCTGACGTTGCACAAAATGAATACTCTGTTACCAAAGTTAAAACAAAGTATATCCACCATTTTTTGCATGCATGTAGGTATGACGGAAGACCAATTACACAAAAGCCTACATATAACGAACTCATATATAACAAAATACATGTTCTAACGAAGCAAATGAAAATGTTCTTGCAATAGATACAGTGTTAGGAATATACCTTTATGACGAGTTTTCATACATAACGACCTTATTTTCTAGTAAGACGCAATTTTGTTATAGTGAGGTTTGAATTTAGCTTGACAAGTGAATCCGTTTAAGGACAATAGGATTGGGCGCGTTGGTATAACGTTATAAAAAGTGCTTAACAGCGCAAACGACACTCATCAGCGCTCTGTCTCGTCTCCTCTATCACCTCCTGTCGTTTGCGCTGTTAAGCACTCTTTACCGTTAAGGGACTTGTTTGTTTGTTATTTATATTCTTATTTTCAAAGCGTCAGCTAAGCTCGCAACACACTCTCCCGGATCGTGGTCGCGAAAGAACTACTGAGAAGGGCTTTTTGTTTTCATGTTCAAAACTGTCAAAACTTGACCTTTTGCACACGTCACTATGTCGGAACGCCGTTGTAGCATCATGTCGCGAAGGGATACAGGAATAAAGGGTGTTTCTGTGAGGTTTTAACAGACATCCATGTATGCATGAAGTACCCCTTGTAGCGTAACTATACTAATGCACATACACCGAAATCAATTAGATACGCCGAAAGAGAAAAACGAGAGAATAAAAGAGAGAGAACAAAAGTAATAAAAAATGGACCCGTGGGGTGGCCTTAATGCGATTCGTAGAGTGCAGTTTCACAACAAAAGGAGTGCGAGGAGGCTAGGATCTATTAAGAGAGAGAGGATAATGGCCCACTTTTGTGGCTTCAGACTTTGTATTACCCATTCTTGAAAGAGACGCCAAGAAAAGTACCATAGGTGTCGGGCATGAATTGAGAAAGATCACAGCATATCCACGAACTTCTTCTCCTTCTTCTTCTTCTGCTTAATATTATTATTATTATTATTAATATTATTATTATTAATAATAAAAATAAAATATTGATATTAATATTATAGGTCAGCACACAGCTGTACGAATGTTTACATCATTAGAGTATGAAGTAGAGAGTCACGGCGAGGGATTATTTCACGCAAAACACCCGAAGCGCGTATTTACGAAAACTCGTACTTCCTCACCTGTCCCCGTGCAATGCAGCTATACAGCATTCGAAATCTTGCCCAAGGAAATGCTTTACTGGGTGTGAAATGATGCAGCCATCCATTGCATCTGGTGAAACGGTTCAAGGATAACTAAGAAGGCAGATCGCGGACCGTCAGGCATTCACAACGGCGGCATCTGGCCATGAGATAAACCGTCCAAAAAAGGGAATTGTGCGTCTAACATTCCAGAGTGGACTGTGCAGTTCCAACGACGCCCGGAGGGGCTCGAACGGGTGTGGGAGAACTTAGTTTTTGATAGGAGACCTCTCAAAAGCGAACTGGCTCAGAGAGAGAGAGAGAGAGGCACCCAGGCACATACAGAAACACATATAGGCAGATTCACTGAAACACACTCACGTACGCTAACAAGCACGCACGAAAACGCAGCGGCAGATGAAGCGAGGCGCGCTCTTGCACCTATTGCGTATATGACTATTTACCGGAATAGTGGCAACGTGAGCGGACATCGGGCCTTCTTCAAAAAGAATCTGCTGAGCAAAAAACAAACAAACAGAGAGACGGATGAAGGAAAGAGAACTAGTATTCAGCTGAAGCAGAGCATTGGTATTTCGATGAGTATAAGATACATACATTCAAAGGCTTCTGCAATGCTCTATGAGATGATTTGCGTGGTTTCCCGTCCTTTTTTTTTACTTTTAAAGCTATTATTAATCAAAAAATGCAGTTATTCAATTTAATATTTGTATGTGTGTGCTTGTGTAGCTGTATGTGCATGTGCGCCTTTGGAGCAATAAGGAGGGCGATGAACGAGAATTATGTAAGCGATCATTGCGCTAAGTTTTTATACGTTTCTTCTTTTCGAGCAACAGGTTCAGGTTTGCATAAAAAGTGCCATAGGCACTACTTTTTCTCCTGAAACGCAGTTGTTATGGCCTTTCAAAACATACTTTAATCTGAAAAAAAAATACTATACGAAGATGCCCAGTTTTGGTGTTTGCATTATGACTCCCAAGGTACGTACGCATTAAAGGACGATGTGCAAGGCTCGCAAATGAACTGTGCTATACCCGGGATAAAAAAATTGGCAGATCCCACATACAGTGGTAATCTATTATATGCGAAGCACGAATTAGAAATGTTGATATGTCACTTTAAAACCAGCACAACGTTACGAGGTGGAAGTAAATGATGCCGTACATGACTTCTGTGTCATGATTATTGTGTTTGTATGTGTCGTTTATCTTCGTCATCTATTCACGTCACGTGATACCAAATTTAGTATATGTGGAGCTAGCGAAACGGCTGCGAGCACGCTATGAGCGTGGTATGTTGTGATGTTCTTACATGACACGCGTTTCAGGACTATCATGTTTGCTCCAGTCATATATTTCGTCATTTAATGACGTCACGTAACACCAAATTTGGTATATGTGGAGCTAGCAAAACGGCCACGAGCGCATCATGAAGGGCCCAATATACTCCAATGTAGCGTTGACGCGCGTGCACGCTGGGCACAGCGACGCTACGTTAGCAAAACGCGAGCACTCTATAATCTGACGCCAGGTGCGACCAGCGTCCGTCGGCGTGGCCCGACAGCAACCGGCGCAAAATGCGACACGCTGCATTTCGCACCGATGCGTCACCGAGACAACACTGAGTCTCCCTTTTTTCGTGACAGGAGACGCCGGACACGCTGAAACGCGCATGCGTCAAAGGAACACAGCGCGGCGCGTGCCTGCGAGTATATGGCAGGACCAGCGCCTGGCGTGGCAACGCCAGCGTCATGACGTGATGCGGTCAATCAATTACATACATACATATACACTCATACAAGCACGCGTAAATACAGACAAACCAGATGCATACAAACGCCATCGGGATGGGTAATGTGCCACTAAACGTCAACATGAGTGCAGATAGGTAGATATGTGGGGTTTAACGTCCCGAAACCACCATGGGATTATGAGAGACGCTGTAGTGGAGGGCTCCAGAAATTTCGACCAGTTGGGGTTCTTTAACGTGCACCCAAATCTGAGCACACGGGCCTACAACATTTCCGCCTCCATCAAAAATGCAGCCACCGCAGCCGGGATTTGATCCCGCGACCTGCGGGTCAACAGCCATGTACCTTAGCCACTAGACCACCGCGGCGGGGCGTACACGTGGGTGCATCCACGTAAAACATTGCCATGGCCACCAAGCAAGAAAGACGTGGCGCGAGCTCTGACGCATCCGTGCCCTACTGCTGTGAAGACACGGTTCACTTTCGTTTTATACCGATTAGCGTTATACTGATCCCAACGCTGTTTCTTGCTTTTATTTTTCATGTATATGCTCCCGAAATTCATTCGCAAGAATAACGCAGTCACTGCTTCATGTATTTTTATTTACAAAGAATCGTTTATTATGCGCATCACAGTGAGCTACCATTTATGGGCTACATGACCTGCGTTAAAAATACTCTCTTTCTCATGCGAGTGCATGCATGCATGGACATACGCCTGCCGACTTCACCATACATATATTATAAATGCGAAGCATTTCATAGCGAACTTCAGCGACTTTGAGCGTATCTATCTATCTATCTATCTATCTATCCACTTGCGTTTGGGTGCTCTCGTGGTCACACCCTTAACTTGTCGTGAACCAAAATTAGCATGCGAGGGTAAGATGATTTTACGAATATGACGCGCTGGTCAAGACATGAATAATGTCACAATTCCGTCGCGTACGTCGTCAAACACTTCCCGCCAGACAGTGGCACATACCCATGTTCTGGTATGTGCAGCTGGTATGCGGATATGGGCCGCAGGTGATTGACACTTATTATTTACCCAGGAACGACGAGGACACACATTGGCAATTTTAACGCGTGAATGTTAAGGAATACCCGAAATCAGTAGCGTCGACCCAAGGAAGGTATAGAATAAATGTCAGTATTAAGAAAAACCTGAGATAGGCAGCGTTGACCCCTCGACGAATGCTAATAATAAATTTCAGGGTCCCAGCAGGAATTGAACCCAAGCATTCGTCGTGGCAGTCAAGCATTCTACCACAGAGCTACGCCACGTCTCAGAACTACATTTCAAATGAAAGCTACTCTTAGTGAAACGTCAATAGTAGTTGCATTGCTGCCTACCAAATTTTATAAACATTACGTATATACTGCTTTGATAGAACTACCAAATTTTATAAACATTACGTATATACTGCTTTGATAGAACTTTGGGTTAACGTCGATTGTTGTTAGGTGCCATGCTGTGAAGTAGATTTATGTAGTAGTGTCCAGGGTCTTCACCTTCGTGAGCATCAGCGCTTTATATCAGCTTCTGGGGTTGCTAATACGCATGTTCCAGTTGGCATGATCGTGCAAGGGCAAGCAACTGGTTATATAAACATCTACAACTCTTCAACATACGTCGTACGTGCACCATTTCTACATATCTTTAGCGCCATGTCATAATGTGTCGCTCAATAAAAAAATTGCAACACGGTCACCTTCGCTTCGCATGCTTCGCATAACGTATATTCCCAGCTACGTTGGATCAGCCAAATTTTTTTCTGTAGCGTTTATTTTTTTTTGCAGTGGCCTAAAACCTCATCTTGCACCAACTTCACCGTCCAAGTCGCCTCGCCATGGTTGGCCATCATCTCTAATATTGAGAAGTCACGCTATGTCGACTCGTGCAGACTGCTCGTTCATTCCTTCCGTCTTGACAGCCACTTTTCTGTCCGCCAAAATAGAGCTCCTCGCCATAAGAGTAGCCAGGAGCACGGAATCACACGAAATTGTCTCGGGCGTTTTACCGACGTCACGCAATGCCGATGGTTACCGTCGTGATGTCTCTATTTTCAAACTCGTGCGTTTTTCTCCACTTTATACCCGTGTACTTCATGTATGCATGGGAGAGATCAATGTGCGCGCTCTTGATTGAAGAATTCATGCGTTATCTATCCACTTCATTAAAAGAGAAAAAAAAAGAATAAGGTTGAGTGAAAGGCAGGGAGGCTAACCAGTAGGAAATTCCCGGTGGGCTACCCATCACCGAGAAAAAAAAATGGATATGAATGCGTAAGGAGTGAAAAAAAAGGGAAAGAGATGGTTGAAGAAAAGAAAAAGAAAACGCGCTCGCACTCCAGCACTGACTGACTAAGCTGTTGGTCATACCCACTTACAAAATATCGTGCTTCTGAGCTCCTCACTAAGAGCTTTCGTTTTCCTCAACTGATTGGAAATATTTCCTGCCTTTCTTGTTTACGTCCGGCGCACTACGTCCGCAGTAGTTCACTCTGGTCGAAATGACCAATACGCTTAGGCCTGAACTTTTTCGCTCTGAAGAAAGTGTATAATGACTTAAGAAGTATCTGATAACCATTTAAATGTAGTTCAAATCATTGCTGACTCAACGCAGGCTATATTTACATTTCATGACGCACAAATTATACTATAAAAAGGCCCATATAGGGCGTTACAGTGGCTTACTGCTTCCCGCAGGTGACACACGGACTTATGTGGTAGGAGCACATGTGTAAGGACTGGCTGCTACAGTTGATTTACTTTGGTTTTCAGAATAACACTAATGTCGTAGTGTGCTCACAATGATCACTTTTTTAGATGACGTGTTTATAGGAACTACATTCATGACACTCAATCACACACTTCAGAGGAAGCGCACACGCGCTAGATCGAGAAATGACTGCTTTAGCGCATACGTACGTTTGTCCCCAACTAAAACTAAAGCTACATATGTGTAGGACACCGAATGGCGTCTTAATTTGAAAAAAAAAATTACGATCGACAACTCGCGATCCAGTATCAAATCATACATGTCCACCCAGCACGCCCAGTTTCTTCCAGTGTGCCGCCAGTGTTTCCAGTGTGCGGACACTGTACAGTGCGACCAGTGTCCCTAAGCGCGCTGTAAGACGCTGGACAACATTATGCAGTGTCTTCAAATTCTTTCAGCGCACTGGGCACGTCCCGCACCAGCAACGCTGTACAGTATGTCCGAACGCCTACCAGCGCAATGTAGTACACTGGGACACACTGTACAGCGTTTCCAGTGCCAGCCAAAGCAGTGACTGCCGTTGGGTGATACTGGAAACAATTTTTAATAGGGTAGCATGCATTCAATATGTTTCCAACACTTCAACAGATTCTGGAAACCACCACAACCGAAACAAGCTCACCAGCTCTTGGCTCTTGGTAGGCGCAATTAAAGGAAACACCAACACGCAGGCACTGTGCATGCGCTCCGAGCTGGATTACTAAATAAACGAGAGACTGCCTTTCAGCGCGCGCATTGACGTTTGGTTACGCGTTTTAGGGATCGCACATTACCGAAGGAACAAAGCGCGTTGAAACGAACACTATTTCAACTGAATGTAACAAAAATATTCGATCTGACGAGCGCAGGTCCGTATTCGGAGCGCATTTGGGTTCACCGCGCAGTTGGAGAATGCGAAAATACGCGTGATGTAAGCGCCAGAGCTTCTCCTGGAATGTGCCGTCTACATCACCCTAACTGCCTTTCAGGACACTTCGCCCTTCCTTGCATCTCAACACCTCGACAATCCTGCATTGAAGCGCTGAAGGAGGATGGGTCTCCACAATTTATGGAATCGCATCGCCGCTATCAAGTGCATCTGAGACGCGTACGCTGTATATCCAAAAAGGAAGGGGGAAAATGGACTAACGATATCTCTTGGGGTTATGTGGTGCGATAGAACATTGCGTCCGATCCCATCGACACTAAAGTGGTGCACAATAAAGAAATGACCTCAACTGAAAAAAAAAGAAAAAAAAGGGCAGCAAATGCACGGAGTGAATGATGGAGAGTGGAGCGAAGCATCCGTCCGTCCATTCGTTCTTGCTTCCGTCCGTCCATGCGTCCGTCTGTGTGACCGTCCATGCGTCCATTCGCCCGTCTGTGCGTCAGCCGCCCGTCCGTGCATGTGTCTGGTTGTGCGTCCGCACGTCCATCTGTGCGTCCGTCCCTGCGTTCGTTCATGCATCCGCCCTTGCGTCCGTCCATGCGTCCACCCGTCGGTGCAGCCATCCGTGAGTCCATCCATGCATCTCTCTGTGTGTCCGTTCGTCCATCTATTCAACACTCCAAGTACCGCCATCTCGCATCTCTTCATCATATATTCCGTGTGTGCACCGCCATCCTGCGGACATACGAAGGACTAAACGAGAGGTGGCACACACACTTTCTTACGGCTGGCACTTCGTGTCTACTTCCCACCTTTAACCACCTCGAATTCATGGTATACTAGTTCACTGTATTCATGGCACTGCAGCCCAACGCTCGCTAAACCTTTCTAAAACCAAGGAGGTTATGCCTAGCGAGTATAACGTAGCAACCATTTCTTGACAGATAGTGCTCAATGTACATGCCAATGGCTGCTAAGGGGGAATGAGAGACACGAGAATTCGGCTTTTTAGTTAACGCGCACGCTGCGAGTTTTTTATTGTTCAACAACGCACAGAAGAAATCTCTCACTGGCACCACCTTGGAGGTCAAAATGTAAGACTGGTTACACACTACGACTACTACTACGACAACGAGGGAAGAACGGGGGCCGCTATAAGGAGCTTCTTTGTTTTCTTGAGTAATTCGTGTTCTGTGAGAATATTGAAGTGCGGTGTTTTACATCCTGTATATGTTCTCTTGTTTGTACACGCCACTGAAGTAATTTTGTTACACCAGACGGTTGTACTCACCTGAAATGTTGTTACCCGTTTGCAATAAACTTCCCTGTTTCGCCCCTAAAAAAGTAGGACAAAGACACCGGGAGCAGTAGAGTTGCATAGTAAGCTTTTTAAAGGGCTACCGACCGTTGGTAGCTTTTGAAAGTGGGTCGATTATGTTCACTTGTTCTTCCGTTAAGCAACTTGCTTAGTAACTGTAAAACTTTATGGAGAAGTGGGGTGCTTGATCAGGACTGAAACTAGAGCTGGGGAGTTTTCAAAAAGGGCGGTGTTGTAAAACGTTATATTCTTCTTATACTACTACTATTGCTATTACTACTACTATTACTGCTTATATTATTATTATTGTTATTATTATTATTATTATTACAGTGCAGCTCTTAAGATTTTCTTATGCCCTTAGGCGTGGCCTGACAACACTCATCATCACTAATCGTTGATCGCTCTCTGTCCGGCTCTTCAACTCTCGCTTCGCTTCTAGCGCGCCGATTTCTCCGGAGTAGAATGCAGTAACTCTGATGGTTGCTGACCCGCAGGTCGCCGAATCAAATCCAGGCTGTGGTGGCTGTATTTTTTATTTAGGCGAAAGTGCTGTAGGCCCGTGTTCTCAGATTTACGTGCACGTTAAAGAACCCCAGGTGGCCGAAATTTCCGGAGCCCTCCACTACCGCGTCTCTCGTCATCACATGGTGTTTTGGGGACGTTAAACGGCACTTGTCAATCAATAACTATGATGGACAAAAGAATAAGTTTAAAGAAAGAGAGCGGGAAAGAGAAAAAATAGAAATAAATAAAAACAGAGAAACAGACACGAATAAAGGAAAGAAATGGAGAACAGGTGAAAGCCCGGCGAGAGAAAGGAGAGAGATACAAAGCAAAAGAACAGAAGAGATATATCAAGAGTACTAATGTAGAGTACAGTGTAGAAAGCTGTGGGAAAGGGAAGCAAGGCCGAGGTGAAGGGTAAGGAAGTGACATGGTAAAGCTTACCATAATTTTCAATGGTATGTTGCGCTTGACCCTCTCTCCTCTTCTTTTTCTCCTCAACCCTTTACTTTTCCGCATACTTATTACACCATACTATACATCACTGGACCATAACAGTGTTTTGCCCGGGTGGCGCCAAACATGGTTATGATATGCTTTACCCTCTACACTCCTTCTCTCCTTCGCCCCCTGTACAATACCTCCCTTGCTCCTCCACTTGCTAAAAATGGCTCTGCCATACATTTCTGCCTTCGCGGTGTCGAACCATGGCATGAGATGATAAGGTAGGATATTGCCGCACTGCTTTTTCAAGTTTCTCTTCAACAGAGCCTCCGCATTAGGTCATTGTCGCCGCGATAATTGTTCTGCTGTACAAAGATTCTTGATCGAATAAAGGCGGTTTTGTTTGCAAATCTCTCAATAAGTGAAATTTAATTTCTTCTAACCATTTCGTAATTCATTAGATTTACAAGCAATATGTCATCCCCTCTATCTGTTTTTCTCGTTTTTTGGCCAATACCTCAGAGTGGTTGTGAGCCATGCATTTAGGCCATTATTATCATCATCATTGTTATCGCTCCATTACACGTGCAAGTGCTGCCTCAGTGCGCAAACTGCGCTGATCCTCTCGATACAATCGGGATACCCTCGAGAATGCTCCAGATAATTTTGGAACCTTCCGATGCGATTACTCGCACAGTATAAACGTTACAGATTATCGTGGAACGTACGTGGCCGCTTGCGATAACGTTGAAATATTCATCGGCACAGTAGAAATGTCGACGCGCTTCACCACTTCTAGATTTTATCAACTGATTTGATTGATTTGTGG